>BRDA01034567.1:0-28671 GCA_036984385.1 Crenuchus spilurus | reverse complement strand
CACTAACATGACAGGTGTTTCAGTGTCATTGTCTAACCCCTGTATTAACAAACCCCTTTATACCCCTCTAGTCCACACCTGGCATTAAGCATGATCCCCAAAGGTTCATGTTTAGTCCTGTTCTATTGGCAGTACTTTTCTAGACTAGACAAGCTGTGTGTGCATTTGTACATCTGTGTAATGGATTTATTAGAAGGGGTGTCCACAAACCTTTGGACATATAGTGTATGTTAGATCAGTAATGTTGCCAAGCAGTGTCATCATATTCTCAATTTAAGATTCGGAGATGCAAAGCTCATTACACAATGCAGTCTCAGTGTACTTCCTCAAGAGGGAGCTGTGTAATAAGAAGTGCTAATAGTACTCAACAGTGCTTAACAGAGATAGTACAGATGAAGTTCATTAATCTGTACGTTCTCCTCATGAATCTCCACAGAGCAGCTGGACTATGAAAGGCTTCATCATTGACTAAACACCAATCTGCCATAACATTAATACCACTCACAGATGAAGCAGATAACATTTGTTATCTCATAACAGTGGCATACGTGAAGGTCTGGGATATGCACAGTCACAACAGAGTATTATGACCACCTACCTAACAATAAATAACCACCTACTAGCTCCTGTTCATTACAGAGGTTAACTGGTCCACTGCGGTGTGTCAGTTGCTTTGTACCACTCTGTAGAGCCTGTAGCATCAATGGCTTGTGGGGAAATACTGTTATGCTGTTGGGAGATGCACTTTCACTGAGGTGTCTCTAAAACATCCCACAAAGTTACTGGTTTCTGAGATACTACCACCACAATGCACCTGGTACCCTATTATCAGCCCTTTTGGACATCAGTCACATCACGTCCTTTGTCCACGATGATGGTTTTACTCTCTGCTACAACTGACTAATGTGCACAGTGGCAGCATCCCTGTCACGTGGCCAGGGCTGTCATAATGTTCTGATATGATTGTGTATTAGACGGTAAGTGAACACTTGATTCTTGTTGACATGTTTGATGCTGGAGAAAAGTATGTAAGTATGGAGACCTGAGCCACCTTGACAAGGACAAAACAGCTGACCAGGTGACTGGGTCAGATCATCTCTGAAGTGGCAAGACTTATGTTGCTGCCAGATAACAAATCTTGATGACAGAAACTACATTGTACACGACACCTTCAGAGGTTTTGTAGAGTGCTTGATGGAGTTGATCTGCTTTAATGGCATGTGAAGGACCAACACCATATTATCCTCGATAGCAAATAGGTTTTAATGTTAATGGATTAAAGCTCATGCGTTGGCCATTCAAGCACAGTAATTTGATGGTCAGTAATAGTGTTGGCAATGTGGGCAGCTGCTGGGCATCTCCATTAAGCCTGTTAGCAGATGGAAGCATGAAGTGCTCTAAAATCTCCTGGTAGATGACTGTGTTGACTTTGGACTTTAACACAGTGGACCAACACCAGCAGCTCAAACCATCACAGACTGCAGAAACTGCACACTGGACTTCAGACACTTGGATTGTGTGTCTCTCCACTCTTCCTCCAGACTCTAGGAGCTGATTTACAAATGAAACACAAAACTGACTTTCATCTGAAAAGAGGACTTTGGAGCACTGAGTAACAGTCCAGTTCTTTTTCTCTTTAGTGCAGGTAACACACTTCTGATATTGTCTCTGCTTCAGGAGTGTTGATATTAGTAATGTGACAGTTGTAGCTCTGAGAGATACACAGTATTTATACTGCTTGAAATGATTTTATATAATAACAGAAGTTTGGGAGGTTGACCACATAACTCTCTCATTCATTCATGCCTTGTATAAACCCCTCCATTTTATCTACCCTCGTGTCGAAATCTTTGCACCCACCACCACCCCTGCCTGTCCCAATTCTTCTGACTATCTATAGCTTCTCTACACTCAGCTTCTCTTCTACAAAGTAAGTCATCTGTTATTCAAAGGGGAGGGGGGGGCTCCTGGCTTCAGGCTCCATCAGCCAAACTGGTCAGAACTCCAGCCCAACTTCTTGAGTTTCCACTCCTCTTTCTAATATACCTCAATCAATATGTGGTCGGTTCCTAGCAATTAGTCGTTTCCTCAAACTTATAATGAAATATTCTAATCATATGAGATACTGGACATTTAATTAATTTAAGTGATTTGACATTTTACCTATTTGAATTAAATTGTGAATAAAAATGAACTTTTTTCACAATATGTTAGGGGTGTAAAAAATAAGCGATTTGAATCGGAAGACCGATTTTGACTTAAACGATACGAGTGAATCGGTACATGGACCCCTGAATCGGTCTATTTGTAAAGTGAACCAGCCGATGGCCCGATTCAAGAGCTGTCAATCGGTTTGGTGTGATATGCTTCAACTGCGCGATCTCTCTCTCTCCCTCCCTCCCTCCCTCCCTCCCTCCCTCCATCAACCACCCCCCTCCCCTCTCTCTCTCTCTCTCTCTCTCTCTCTCTCTCTCATGAACTGTCGCGATACTCCTCACAGTCACGTTTGAAAGACAAACGTGTCTGATGCACATATACACTGAACAACGCTCCGCCGAGCTTAAAATCTAAAGTTTGGAAGAAGTTCAGTCTTTAAATGAAAAACAGAGAACATTTGTTGAGACGCCATCAGGAAAGTGGTGATGAGGACACTAGCACAGTTAGTCCAAAGACACGGCATGACAAACACAGAAAAACTGGACTTCTTCCAGCCAAAACTCGGCTAGAGCCAAAGTAATAACGGCTTCAATAACCCGGTTCATTGTCAAAGACTTAAGACCATACTGTGTGGTGGAGAATGAGGGCTTTAGAGGACTTGTTTAAAACATTGGAGCACCTTTACCACATCCCAACACGACAGTATTTTACTGTTTCTGAGTTCACATGTCAAATACAACTTTACTAGTTCTCTAGTATTTCATTAATCTATTTAAATGCAAAAACACATTTTTAGTAATAACTTTTGTTGAATCATAATGTAAGTTATCTATTTTAAACAAGTAAAGTAAGTAAGTATTATTTCCTACCCCATTATATTGAACCAAATCGTATCGAAATCCTCCTCAATCGTATCGAACAGAATCGAATCGGTCCAATTTAAAATAAATCGTTTCTGAATCGTATCATACCGCATGAATCGAGATACATATTGGATCGCCATTTATTGGGCAGATACACACCCCTACAATATAGTAATGTTTTGATATTCTTCGCAGTGTAAGTAGTTCTGTAGAGAGCTTGCTCCTTAATGAAAAAGCAGAATATTGATTTGACCAATACAGAGTGTGCTGTGAGCTGAATATGACATCTAACCTAACTAAAATAATTATATGCAACCTCTCACACCTCTGCAAGAACAAAATCTCTTCATCTTTCACAGAAGCAATACAATCCTTCAGCAATGACTATTTAATTACTACCATCCCTCGTTTTCTGTCAGTGGCAAATAAATTTTTCAGCATCATTTGAATCCAAAAGTCTTTGACCCAGGTCTACAGAAGATTCCCAGTTTGAGGCTCAGTAAAAAAATCTGAAATGTACTGACACCCAGACAGGGATAATCAGTAGCTCTGTTAAATCTGTCCTACAGCTTTGCTAAAATGATTACAGGCTGTTTTAACCCTGGTTAAATCTGAGGTTTGAACTGGGGAATGTAGCTCAAAGTAAATTTTATATGTTGAAAATCCAAAGGTACTGCCACTGGTTACATACTGCCATGTGCTTTTTGTTGCATGTCTCCACCTCCTTGTGATGCCATGTGATTACTTAGCTCTGCTGTCTCTTTTGCCCTCATCTGTGTTTGTTATTTAATGTGGGCGAGTTTGCTGATGCAAGTACGGTTGTACGCTCACCCCAGCGGCCACAGCATTGAAGCTTGCCGCCGCCCTGCCAGCCATTTTGATGGAACACGCCACCACACCACAGGGTACCAGACTAGGAATATGGAGCCATCCACCAGATCCCCAGTCATGGTGGTGGAGCCAGCCACCATATGACCAGCCACGGTAATGAAGCCTACCACCATATGCCCAGCCACCATATTAAAGTCCAATTCTCCCTTTCAGTTGGTCACAGAGGCAGATTCATCTTCCAGCCCCAGCCATGGCAGCCTGAAACACCGCTCCCCATGTCCCGATTGCCACCAGTCACTCTGCGCATGGTGACCAGTAGGGTCCCGTGGCCCATAGACTTTCCTTAGCCCATAGCCCTGGATGTGACTATGGGCCAGCTATGGACCCGTAACTTTTGGGACACTTTCTCACACTCTGCCTGGGATGTGGCGTTGTGGATGTTAAGGATTTTTCTCTGGCAGCACCATGGGTGGGTGGTGCCCTTCTTAGTTTAGTGTGGGACATTCTTTTGCCGTGTTCTGTGTTATGTATTTAGAGCTTGATAAACAGATTGATTCAGTGGTGAAAACAAGCTTCTTTCAGCTCTGTTTGCTCTCTAAAGTAAAGCCATTTCTTAGCCGAAATGATAAAAAAGAAAAAAGAGAATCCATGCATTTGTGAGCTCCAGGCTTGACTATTGTAATGATTTATATGTTGGAATTAATCAGTCTTCCATCTATCGTTTACAGCTTGTTCAAAACTCTGCTGCTCACTTATTGACCAGCACACGTAAATTTGAACATATCAAACCTGTCCTTTCATCTTTGCACTGGCTCCCGGTTCAGTTTATAATACAGTTCAAACTGTTGCTCTTTGTTTTTAAAGCTTTGAATAGCCTTGCACCACCCTACATCACAGAACTTGTGCAAATTCACCAGCCCAGCAGAGCATTACGGTCAGCTAGCCAATATCTGCTCAAGGTACCTAAATCTAGATGCAAGCACTGGGGGGATCGATCCTTTTCTGTTGCTGGTCCAGTGGCCTGGAATTGTCTTCCCTTAGAGTTGCGTACCATATCTGACCTGGTTCTGTTCAAAGCCAAACTTAAGACCTACTTATTTAAAAAGGCTTTTGATGTTTAATTTTTGACATATTACATTTCTATTTTAAATAGTTTAGGCATGCACATGAGAGCATTGAAGGAAGTGTTATGACTGGACTTGTGGAGGGAGTCCGAAGACGTGGAAGACCAAGAATAACCTGGATGGATAACATCAAGACATGGACTGGATTATCAGGTGCTTGTCTGCTACAAGCAACCAGAGACAGATGGCATTGAAGAGAAGTGATGACGGCGTGTGACATGACATGACAATAGTTTTTATGATACTGTGTTGATTGTTTTGTCTTGTTAAGCACTTTGGTCAATGTAAGGCATTGTTGGAAGGTGCTATACAAATAAAATTTGATTGATTTGATTGATTGATGTCCACTGTGGTTGTTTCTGCCCCATTTTGTTAGAGTTCCTGTTTTTGATTATGGATGCTGTTACTGTTCCTGTCTTGGTTTGTTGTTTTATGTTTGTTATTTTTCTGTTTTCTCATGTCCTGTTTTTTTTTTTCAATTTCCGGACTTTGTGTCTGTCTTCTGCCTCTGCACCTCAGGACTCTGCTACAACTGACTGGTGTGCTCACTTATTTATGTGTGCAGCAAACTGTCATGTGACACCTGTGACATCCCATATTCTGATTTGATGGTGTATTTCATGTCAATTTTCAGCAGCTGTCTGTAAATATGAGCCATGTGTGTATAATCAGGAGATCCATTTTGGAGACATTATGTATATGAATGTAACATTCAACTAAGTATGATTCAGATTATCATTAAGCTCCTCTGTCAATCATCTTTCTATCCTGTCATTGGAAAATTAAGATGTCCAAACGGTCTGTGTGTATATTTGTGTGGGTGTTGGACCTGCTGTTCTGGTGCATAAGAAATGTAGCTTTGACTTAACAGCTAATGCTAATATTTACTGTAGATAAAGTTAGATATTGTCATGGCAAAATATAGTGTGTGTGTGTGTGTGTGTTTGTGGTCTGCGTATTTATCCCTTTGTGGGGGCTGAATATTGTCATAATGACAGGAATTTGGGCAAAATTTGGGACATTTTGCTGGTCCTGACAAAATGCTGTTTTTTTTTTTTTTACCACAAAATCAATATGACACAAGACAGTGATCGTGTGTGTGTGTGTGCGTGTGTGTGTGTGTGTGTGTGTGTGAGGGGGGGGGGTTCTCTTTCAAGCAGCCTTAGCCTTACATAACATGCATAAATCAGGGCAAAAGGCCACATCCCAAACTGAGAGAAAGAGAGAGAGAAACAAAGAAAGACAGAGAGCGATAGAGAAGAGGGTGAAAGAAGATAGATTCAGAGACGAGAGGACAGAGAGAGAAGAGAGAGAGAGAGAAAAGATGAATAAGCATAGAGGGGAGAGATAATGGAGACACACAGAGAGGAGAGAAATAAGACAGAGAAAAAAGATGGAAGAGAGACAAAACAGACAGAGATGGTAGAAATGAGAAAGAAGAGACAGAGGGAGAAGAGAGAACAGATAGAAAGAAAAGAGACAGATTAAAGAAAATAGAAAAACAAAACATAGATGGAGATAAGAGAAATGAGAAAAAAGAGACAGAGAGAGAAATAAAAAAACAAAGAAATTATGAAAGGGAGAGGAGAAGAGAAAGAAGCGACAGAGTAGAGGGAAAAAAGAGGAAAGAGGAGAGAAAAAGCAGGAAAAGACAGAAAGAGAAAGAAAATGAGAGAAGACAGACAGAAGAGACATACACATTTTATATATAGAGAGAGAAGAGACATGAAGAGAAAAGAATGAGAACAGACAGAAAGAAGAGAAGAGAGAAAAGATAAAGAAAAGAGAGAGAGAAGAGAGCACAGTGTTTGAGAGCTGGGAGGATTTAGGCAAATCTGTTTTCCGCGGGTAACAATGACCCAAATAAACTGTCACACACACACACACACTTTCTCTCTCTCCCCCTCTCTCTCTCTCTCTCTCTCTCTCTCTCTCTCTCTCTCACACACACTCCAGTTTTACAACTTTTGTGCTCCATATGCCACATTTCGTCTCTGACACACTGATATAGCCTACAGCTCCTCTGCTGTCCATGTACTCAGGACAATCAGACTTTGTCAATGTGTGGGAATGTGGGTGGTGTGTGTGTGTGTGTGTGTGTGGATGTGTTTATATGCGAGTAACATTAAAACAAATCACGTTTGTGTGCGATGTGCAAGACTCACTGTCTTTTGATGTGCAACCACAACATGTACTTATGAAATATGAAACAGATTATGCACCCGAACACTGCCGATGCGACAAGCAAGAGCTGAGGAATAAAAAAAATGAGCCTATATCTTGTTGCCAGAGCAACGCTCTCGTTAATACCTCCAAAAAGAGAGGGAGGGAGAGAGAAAGAGAAAGAGAGAGAGTTATGCAGTGTTCTTCTTACAGCTTTCCAGTTGTAAGGTGCACGTCTGCTTATCCATGGGGTATTTAGTCAAATCCATGTTGCAGGCCACTGTGGTGGTGATCCTGAGAAAAACACAGACATGAAAAGCAAATACTTTGTCTTAATGACTCATTAAAGCTGAAATATTTAGGAGTAAGATGTCTTAGCTTAAGTGCTTTATTGCGTGCTTAGAATAATGTCTCTGAGCTGAAGTATATGGACTAATGCACTCAGATTGCTACGAGGATGTCCTTAACCAACCTCTGTAAAGCTCTATTTATACTCACCATTAAAAGGCATCCTTGATGTTGTCTCTATTCACATTTAAAAGACTGTTTGTGAACAGTATGTATTCCACAAAGCAGGATTTATGAGTTAGCCAGATAATTTAAGCCGTGTCCAATAGCAATGTCCTGCTGTTCTTTTCCCATTGGACAGGTTTGTCTTTGAGCTCAAATTACCTTGCTAAACTGAAAAATTCTGCTTTGATCCAGATGTACAACCCCATTTCTCATAAAGTTGGGACACTGTGTAAAATGCACTTACATTAACTTTCATTTAAATAAAAACAATTTGCAATCATGTGCAAATCTCATAGACATATTTTATTCACAATAGAACGTAGAACACATATCAGATGCTGAAAGTGAGACATTTTGTAATTTTTAAGAAAAATATGAACTCCTTTCTGTTGTTTGTGTAATATTCCCTAATAACAACCTGGATGGTCTCTCCTTTGATTCATCTGAGCACAGAACAGTTTTCCCTTTTGCTTCAGTCCATTTTAAATGAGCTTTGACCCAGATGTTGATGTTCCTAAATTATGTTGAGATATGGCTTCTCCTTTGCATGATATAGCTTTAACTTGCATTGGTGGATTACACGGCAAACTGTGTTAATAGTCAATGATAGGGTTCTTGCAGGTTTCAGTGAGTTAAATTTAAAACCTTTCAAGACCATTCTCAGTGGAATTTAAGTCCAACATGACAAACTGCCAAAAACGTTCTAATTCTAAATAGAGAGGTGAAACAAGCCATCCATATGCTGCAAAAACAGAAAAAACCCATCTGAGAAATTGCAACAATATTAGGAGTGGCAAAATCTGTATTTTGGTACATCCTGAGAAAGAAAGAAAGCACTGGTGAACTCATCAATGCAAAAAGACCTGAACGCCCATGGAGGACAACAGTGGTGGATGATCACAGAATATATATATATATATATATATATACATGTGTGTGCAGGACTTGCCCAAAATAAGCCCATCTGGCAACCCACCACATTCAGAGGCCGCTTTTAAACATTATAAAGGTAAACATTTATTATGACATTATACCTAAACAACACCAAAATTATGCTAAAAACTTTTAATATAAACATTTTGAATAACTTAAATTATTTAATACATTCTTTGAATAACTTAAAATCTTTTAAGCTCTGATCAAAATAAAAGTGCATTTTGTTTGGTGTATTTTGATCTCATTGTCCGTCAAAGTGGATCCAATGAGTTCTCCAAGATGGTCTACAGCCCTGATTGATGTGTGGCGAGCTGGGAGTTAAGAATTTCACTCAAAGAAAGCCAAGCCCAAATAAGCAATTTCATATTCAAAAACAAGCCCAAAAAAACACAACTCACAAGATTTGCAAGTGACTTTAGAAAAAGCAAGCACAACGTCGCTTATAATAAGCGGACTTGGCAACACTGTTGGCAACAGACTTGTTATTTACATTTGAGGCATTTAGCAGACCCTTTTATCCAAAGCGACTTACAATTGGGGGTTAGGTGCCTTGCTCAAGGGCACTTCAGTCATGACCTGCCTAGGGCACTTCAGTCATGACCTTCAGTTCACCAGACCAGATCCTTAACCACTAGGCCATGGCTGCCCCATAGGTTTTTCCTTGCCTGTGTCGCCTTTGGTTTGCTCGCACTGGGTTTTGACTGATGCTAATAATGTAAAGCTGCTTTGTGACAAAGGCCATTGTAAAAAGTGATATATAAACACATTTTGATTGATTGATTGTAATATAGTGGAGAATTAATAAATTGTCTTGTGAATGGATAACTGAGGCGTTAAAACCATAAGGATCTAAAAAGAGGCAGTGATGAATAGTTGAGGGTGAAGAGCATCAGATGTCTTACATTAGATAATTGACTGGAATGGGATCTGAAAATATAGATAAGAGTAGAGACGAAGGATAAGGGGATACTATGATTTAAATGCAAAAAATATATCTTCTGTTTTCCATTATGATAAGTTATTACTATTATTATTATTATTATTATTATTATTATTATTACTACTACTACTACTACTACTACTACTACTACTACTACTACTAGTAGTAGTAGTAGTAGTAGAATATGTACAATTTATACAGATTTTAACATGTATAAACAATAAACATGTATTAATTTAAAACACTATACTACTACTAACAACAACAACTTCAACAATAAAATAAAAATGAAATCCTTAAACTATAAAACAGTAAAGGAAATGAAGGATAAAGTACAATTAAAAGAAGATTTAAGAGTTTTACACCTGTATTTTACATTTTTGGGTGAGTTTCAGCTTTTGAATGGCGGCCTTCTATCAGGCATTTTCCTGGAGAGTTTATTGAGACCTGGCAACTCTGTAATTGGCTGGTTTAGCTTAAAAAAACAATGTAGTTAGCTAGCCAACAATTAGCTACCCATGCTAACTCTGTGGCCCAAACATAGCTTTATGACACTGTTAACTCACAATATATAATGTTACACAAAACGGCTTATGCACTAGTTTGCTCGCAATGAGTAGTTAAGCTGAAAAACAGTCCCTGTGTTAGCTGAAGCGTCTGATTGGAACTCGTTCTACCTGAAAAACAGCGTTTGCATTGGTGAAGCTGTCATTGGGAGAACGTATCTGACCGCATATTTAAGGTGGAACAGGGAGTTCCCATAAGACGCAGCTAGCTAACTACTTTAATCTGTTATGAGGTTATCATGGGCTTTGTAGTTCTCACAGCGGTAGTCCGCCCGAGAAACAGAGAGAACAGAACTACGTTTACACTGATGCATTTAGTCGATGTTAGCAGAAGTTAGCAAAACTAATGTCTGATTAGACTACGCTTTTTTGGAATTAAAAGTACAAATTTAAGACTTTAATCAATTTCATTTAAGACCTTGGATGGATATCTGGCTGTTTTTAAGACTTTTTAAGGCCTTAAATTTAATGTTTGTAATTTTAGACTTTTTAAGACCCCACAGGAAACCTGCAATGATTTCTGAAAGTGTTCCTGAGCCCATGCAGTGATTTTCACTATTGAATCATGTCAGTTTTTAATGCAGTGCCATTTGAGGGCTTGAAGATCATGAGCATCCAATACTGACTGTCTTCCTTGTCCTTTCCGTGCAGGGATATCTCCTGATTTTCTGAATCTTTTAGACAATCAGATACTTTATTGATCCTGAGGGAAATTAAGGCATCCTGTAGCTTAGAAAAACACACTAAAGATGTAAGATACAATATAGAAAAATTTAGCAATAAACACTTACATAGTGTCTAAAGTGAAAAGTGAGCTGATGTGCAAAGTAGCGGAGCAGCCAAAATATTACCTGTAACTATATCCAGATTCTATAAATTACTGTGCAAATATATATACTTTGAATATGTTTACTCCTCTATATTGAGACCAACAAGTACTTAAAAACATATGTAATGATTACTGTAAAAACTGTTTTAGGATTAAGACTAAGATTAAGATTTACCATAACTCAGATCACCTTGTCCAGCTGCATAAAAGAAAACACTGACACAACAGAGGAGTAAAACATCTGCAGAAGTTTCTTACAGATGTTAAAGGACCGCAGTCTCCTGAGGAAACACAGCTGCAGCTGGCTCTGCCTCATCCTGTACAGCTTATCTGTGCACACTGACCAGTCCAGTTTGTCATCCAGCTGTAGTCCAAGGTACTTATATGTCCTCACCACCTCAGCATCAGCCTCCTTAATGAAGACCGGATGTGGGGGTAGTCCAGACCTACAAAAGTCCACCACCATCTCCTTAGTTTTGGACAGTGTTGCGAATAATGGCGTTAAAAATAACGGCGTTAGGTAACAACTTCATTTTGTCAGTAACGGGATAAAATAATTAATTACTTTTCCTGTCGTTACAACGCCGTTGACGTTACTGGTCATTAAAAGCGGTGCGTTACTATATATTGATATACTAACAGTAATCCGAGCGGACCTCTGCCCAGGCTAGTGAGGAGTAACAGGTGTTACACCGAGATCTATCGAGATCTGTGACTTGATAGAAGAAGTCACAGATCTCGAGGTCACCGTTTTCGGTGTAACACCTGTTTAACTTAAATCAGTAAGCGATTGGCTAAGGCAGCGTTATGGTAGCCAATCAGAGCCAGTGTTTTTACACGTGTGCTGAAGCACACCAGTGACGCACAACACAAATGGAGTAGAGACCGAAATGGCTAATCAGCAGCAAGCCGAAGAAAAGTTCGCATTTTCAAGGTGGCGATATAAACATTATTTCAAATTCATTGAGTTTAAAGGTGCATGTAATGTGTACATTATGTCCTCGGGCGAAGACTTTGTCGACATCCACTGTAAGCACCTCTAATTTACTAAAGCATCTCACAACGACCCGCTCAGCTACAAAGTTTGTGGCTACAAACACCGACACCAAAGTAAGCCGTCCACTAGCAAAGGACTCGGAGCAAAGTCCGCCAAGCAGCAAAGGCTTGATTTTTGAAGAATAAGACTTAAGAGGTTTTGTTGTTGATCTTACTTCTGTTGTGAACAAACCTGTTGTCTCAGGTTGAGAGAATTTAATTTGATAGATGTAAATGCACTTTATATAGTGTAACTGTTTACTTTTGCTTTTTTTTTTTTTTTTATACAAAGATTTGGCATTTTAAAGGATTTTATCCTGCACTGGTCTGTTTATGTGCAATAAATATCAAAATTTATGTACAAACACCTTTCTGATCTACTCATTTCAACTGACTGAAAACTGCTTTTTCAAAAAAATCCTTATTCTTTAACATATAACTTTTTTTAACTGTAATGCAAATAGTTACTTTCCCTGGTAACGAGTTACTTTTATTATAGAGTAATTCAGTTACTAACTAAGTTACTTTTTTGAACAAGTAGTGAGTAACTATAACGAATTACTTCTTTAAAGTAACATTCCCAACACTGGTTTTGGATGCGTTCAGCTGCAGATGGTTCAGTTGGCATCATGCAGCAAAGTCATCACCAGTCTCCTGTACTCAGCCTACTGTCCACTCCTGACACACCCAACAATGCCTGCGTCACCTGAGAATTTCTGTATATGACAAGTCTCAGAATTGTACTGAAAGTTATGATATGATGGTGGTATATTCAAAGAATTCACAATATTACACTAAGGAACATTTTCTGAAATATGTTCCTCATTTTTTTACAATTAAAATGCTCTTTTAATACAAAATTATGTGACTTATTTGTAAATTGCTCCTTCAGCTGTTTTTTATTACCATCACTTATTTTCCTGCCTTGTTTTTTTTTTATTTATGTTTTTTCTTGAAATAATAAAATTTCTCACTTTCCACAACTGATATGTGTTCTAAGTTTAATTCTGAATAAAATGTGGGTCTATAAGAGTTGCAAATTATTGCATTATGTTTCTATATATGTTGCTCTTTCTATTTTTTTTTTTTTGTTTGATTATCAGGTTTTGGACTATCTTTGCATACATTGTCCTAATTTTGCTTGTTGTGAGCTGCAGCCACAAGGAGGACTTCACAAGTAGCCAAAAACAAAAATGTCCAATAGGAGCTAAAGACAGTTGGTTTGGACATCCCTCAACTTTTGGCTTGAGAACACCTGCAATGTCAAATTAATTGCATGATAATATCACTATAACTTCTTAAATTTACCACATACACACATAACCTAACAATGATGCCAGCTTACAAACAAGGATGTGACTGTGCTGGAAAAACAGAGGACAGTAAAGCAGCTGAACTCTCAATATATTTACAGCTCAGCTGAAGAGACAATAAAGTCAGTTTTAGTACAGTGAAGTGAATCAGCTTTTTATGGATCAGAAATGTAAAGAGAGTGTTTATACAGCATCAGCAGCCTCACTGGGAAAAGAGCTGCGCTTAACGGATGAACCAACCTCCCATCAGCCATGAAAGATGGACAGTTTACCCCAACACACATCTTTAGCATCAGTATATTTGTGTTTATTGTCTGTTATTGAGGAAATGTTCCTGGACTATTATGACTGAGTCTGATGATGATGTCTGATAGAGGAGCTACTTTACATCACTGAAGGTTAATATACAAACAAATCATTTTTCTGTTCTCTTTATCTTAAAATCTAACAATAAACAGAGATAACTGGTATAATCACAATAATACACTTGAGAGATACTGCCGCTGGTGTACTGATCAGTGCCAATATCTCATGTTACAGCACCAGCCTCTAGTGTTTTATTGCGAGAGAGAGAGAGAGAGAGAGAGAGAACTGGTGGTTTGTGTTGGGATTATACCATAAAATGCCATCTCAACAATTTGGTAGAGATGCATATTTAAAAATAAAATATATTATTGCCCCCTAACAGTAATTTTTTTTGCTTCTTTCTTGGTTAAATTGCCTGAAACACTGTTATGTAATTATTTGCCCAGAATAATTACATATTTTGCTAAATTTAGCTTCTTTAAAATAAAACTGAAGTTGTTTGTGTAGTTTTGCTAACATAGGTTAATTTTGCAGTACGTTATCTTTAATATTTACTGAAGTTGTATAACTCACACTAAGTTATACTGTGTTATAAACTATAATTAAGACCTGGACATGATTTGAGAGACATTTTATTGTTTCAGTGGAAACAACCAGGCTATTTTAAATTTTGAGTTTGCTAGCCTTGTAGAAGTCTTGGCTGATGCATATGGAGTAAGTGACAACATTATTCCTGAATGAAAAATTCCTTTAAGCTCCTGTTAAAACTTTGATATTGTTTGTTTAACAGAAAGTCAGAAAGCTACTTGTTTGGTGAAGATGATTAAAATTCTGGCACTAATTGGCATTTTATGGGAGATCAGAGTTCATTAAGCAGAAGCAACATAATCATCTGTCACATAGTACAATAAAAAGACTTCTAGGATGATCTTTTAGAAACATCAAACCCCTGAATGTGTGTGCATACTCGTCCTCCTCGTTATCATTCCTGCCCACTCCTCCTCCTACATCTGCCCCACCCTCATGGTCTTTCACAGCTGATGAGGTGAGGAAAGACTTCGGGAGATTGCACCCTGGACCTGCTGCCCATGACTACTCAGGGCTTGTGCTGCTCAACTGAGTGCACCTCTCCACAGGCTTCTCAACTTAAGCCTGCAAATGTTCTGATTATGTGGAAAATATCACGCTTGATACCGTTACCCAAGACCAGTTGAGCTTAATGACTAGGCCAGTGGAGCTTACGTGACATATTAAGAGAACCCAAGACCAGTTTCTCTTCTGACAACTGAGATCACCGGTAGATGATGTACTTGTAGTTTGGTTATTAGGAACACACTGGAGTTTAGGATGATATCCTGTACATTCTCCATCAGGCCTACTTCTATTTAGATGAGCAGAAAGGCTATGTGAGGACTGTTCTTCGATTTTTCAAGAGCCTTTAATAAAATACATCCCACAATCCTCAGTGACAAGCCGGCAACAATTGGGGTGGATCCCAAACAGGAACTATGGATTACAGATTACCTAACAAGAAAACCACAGTCCAGAATTGGGGACTGTGTCTCTATGCACATACTGAAAATCATGAAACTCTTATATTTGATAGATGAATGAATACAGTCTAAAGTGCTAAGTAGATGCAAATATTCTCACCGTAAAGCATACAACACAGTCCCATTGGGAAAGATCCTAATTAGTCGGTTCTCCACAGTGATGTCGTGCAAGAAGGACTTCTTAGAGTCTACGATGAAGGTATCTGGAACCCACAGGAGCTCAACCAGACGTCCGTCCAGACTTAGACTCTTATTGCCCTCAAACACAAGCCTCTCATCTGTCCAGCGCTGCCGTAAGAAGATGGTGGCTGTGTAGTCCTGCGCAAGGAAAGTACTTACTCAGGATCATAAAAAAACAAAGTACCAAATATTACTGTGAAAAAGGCATTTTACAATAAAATGTAAATATTCTGTGAGAGTCAAGTTTAAGAGAAGTTTAAGAGCAGTTTAAACAGAAACTCTTTTCATACACACAATAGAAAGTGAAGTCTGAGCTACATGTCCTACCTGAGATGACGTATCAGGGAAAGAGCATTCCCAGCTTAAAGCCCAAATAGACTTAGCTAAAAGATGTTTTTACACTATTGGGTATTGGGTCTGCTTGCTCTGTGAGTTTGGTACATTTGGTCAAGTGTGAAAGCTGTTTTCAAGCCTGGGAACAATTTGGTGCACCAATCTCTGGTCCTTCTGCTCTGAGGTTCACTTCCAGTGAACTCTAGTTTGTTCCACTGCAAGTGTGGATGCTATCTGCTCCTGATGCTGCATGTGGGGTTGTATGATTGGTTCATTTTGTAACGTGATTTCTTCGATTTATCACATTACTTTACTTTCCAAGCTTCATGATGTAATAAAAATAATAAAAGCAGACTTTGATAGGTTTTAAACAGGTTACTGTATTAAGCTCATCTTTGTGGAGTGAGTGTGTACTGAGATCCTGGTGAGAAACAGGATTCTCGGTCTAGCCTGCATGGCAAAAAATCTTCTCATATGAGAATGCCTCTTTGTTTACAGTAGCTCCTACACATGGAAATGCCAAACACCCAAAACACACTGTTTGTCACTGCTTGAATGTTTTGTATCCATTTAAATTGCTTACAAATTTTTAATTCTTGTGTTTGAACGCAATCCAGCGATAATGAACCCTCCTCCAGTCTTGGGGGTGGACTCAAGTATTTAGTACAAGTGTGAAAACAGCCTTAAAAGACACTTACAGAACTCTAGTAACCCACCCAAAATATTTACATATTTAGCCACTTACCTCTTATGACTAATTGACTATGACTATAACATGACTAACTGTTTTTAGTTTTATGTAGTAACATTAATGCTATAGTATATTATCTTTAATTTATTAATTTTAAGATTTATAACTTATAACAAATTAAGTCATACTGTGCAATAATCCACAGTGAAGTGTTTTTCTGACCTTAATTAAGATCTCTGTGTGGTTTTGGTGATGTATTATGATGTAGACAAACAGGCTATTTTAAATTATTGTTAAGTTCTAATGTTTATTAGCCTCAAAGGTCCAGTTCTAAACTAAAGAAGTACAGCTTGGTCTTGTCTTGGCTGTGCAAGTACATATGGAGCGAATAACAAAATATTATTTCTGGAAGCATTCCTTTAAGCTCCTGGAACAAATTAGAATTAGTAGAGCCTTCAACTTGTGTGATTTGGTGTAAACTGTGGGTTATTAAAGCACATCTCTGCTTTCTCAAACTGGTGTCTATGTACTGTCTTTACACTAAGCTAAGCATCTGATAATCATGGCCAAGACCCGTCTCCAGGGGCGGGGCACAATTAATTCATTAATTAGATTAGATAAATTTTTTATCAATGTGATTGCACACAACAGAATTTGACCTCTGCATTTAACCCATCTAATGCAGTGAACCACACACCCTACTGAAAACACTAGGCTGTGAACATGTGCCTGAAGTGGTGGGCAGCTCTATCCATAGCGCCCAGGGAACAGTTGGGGGTTAGGTGTCTTGCTCAAGGGTACTGCAGTCGTGACCTGTCTTGGGATTGAACCAATCCAGTCATAAGACCAGATCACTAACCACCAGGTCAAAGCAATTTAGAGAGCCAATAAGACATATGCAAAGCCTTCAAAAATACCCTGCATGACTTTTCAGCCTTAAAAGCTCTAGAAGAATAATATGTAGCAGATTATTCAGTGGATTGTTCTATAAATGGACTGAATGTATCTGAGTAAATCATGTAAATGCTGGGCTGATTGGTTTCTATTGAAGCTGAGTAGGTGTGCAGAGGACCTCATGGCCAGATTGCACTGAAAGTGAAGATAGCATGATTCATTATAGAGGTTGTTCTTTTTTCTTAATTCAAATCATACTCACCATGTTGATCTCTGATATAGTGTCAATGCTGGCAATGTCCAAACTCATGCCCACAGTGACCGGGCCATCTGAAGAAAAAATAGATAGATAAATATTACACCTAAGATTGTACACTGCTCAAAAAAATAAAGGGAACACTTAAACAACACAATGTAACTCAAAGTCAACCACACTTCTGTGAAACCAACCTGTCCAGTTAGGAAGCAACACTGATTGTGAATCAGATTTACCTGCTGTTGTGCAAATTGAACAGACAACAGGTAGAAACGAGAGGCAATTAGCAAGACAACCCCTATACAGGAGTGGTTCTGCAGGTGGTGACCACAGACCTTTTCTCTGTTCTCTTCCTTTCTGGCTGATGTTTTGGTCACTTTTGCATTTTGTCAGTTCTCTCACCATAGAGGTAGCATGAGGTGATGTCTACAACCCACAGAAGTTGCTCAGGTAGTGCAGCTCATCCAGGATGGCATATCAATGCGAGATTTTCAACTGGAATATTTTATTCATTGAGATTTAGGATGTGTTATTTTAGTGTTTTTACTTTACTGTGTTACTTTATTTTTTTGAGCAGTGTATATAGAAACCAATATTCTCTGCCAGTGGAGGATATTATAGTTTTTCTTGATTGCACATGACTGCTCAGTTCTGTAGAAGCAAAGCTGGCACAAACATTGGCATATAAACTAATTTCAGAGTGACAAACACTGCAGAATATTTACCATGGTTCTGCCCATGAATGTCTAACAACACATTGGCACATGAACACCACTTCAATACACAAGTGACTTTTAACATGGTTAAATGGTTCTTCTCTGGTTACGGTATATATCAAAAAGGGTTCTACATTTGTCATGTTTCTTTTTTCAGGAATTCTCAAAGCAGCATAAACACAGCCAATTTATTTTTAAAGGAACTTTAACTTTGTCATGCATAGTTGTATTCATACATTTTTACCTTCTGTTTGCATTGTTGAGAACATGTAGTCACCACCTGGTGGCCAGTAATGCAAGTGCAACAAAACACATGGTAAACAACAATGTCTGATGAACATTGAGGAACTGCTCAAAGGATTTTTGTGAATTCCTCTTTTGTTGGATAACGTAAAGTGCATAATGTAGTATCTGAAGAACAATATCATTACTTTCCTGTTTAAATATAAATTTTCTGTAACAGTAAATTATAATTACACATTTATTCTACTGCATATATATATATATATATATATACAGGGGTTAGACAATGAAACTGAAACACCTGGTTTTAGAGCACAATAATTTATTAGTATGGTGTACGGCCTCCTTTTGCAGCCAATACAGCGTCAATTCGTCTTGGAAATGACATATACAAGTCCTGCACAGTGGTCAGAGGGATTTTAAGCCATTCTTCTTGCAGGATAGTGGTCAGGTCACTACGTGATGCTGGTGGAGGAAACCGTTTCCTGACTCGCTCCTCCAAAACACCCCAAAGTGGCTCAATAATATTTAGACACAAAGACTTGCTGTCTTGGTCATAGATGCGCCAGCAAGACGTGCACCAACAATTTGTCCTCTTTTGAACTCGGGTATGTCACCATAATGTTGTGTGCATTGTAATATACTATATAACTGTGCTCTTACCTGCTAACTGAACCTTCACACTCTGCTCTTACTGGTGCAATGTGACATTAATGAAGATTGGCCACCAGACTGGTCCAATTTAGCCATGAAACCTCCCACACTAAAATAACAGGTGTGTCAGTTTCATTGTCTAACTCCTGTATATATAGTATCTTATTTGACTGCTCAAGTGCACTTTGTTCATCTGAGTGTCTGACAGAAGAATAAAAAACTTTTTTTTTAATATTTATTATTTTTTCATATTTTTTTTATTAAAGTGATAAATTTGTTAATTGTTTATGGAGCATATTTTATTCTCTCAAAATTTTTTTATTTGAAATAAATGTTTCCATGTTTCTGCTTTTTCTACATGTACCAATGATGCAGAAAGTCAGATAAAGTAATATTTAATTTTGCTAACAATATGTAAAAATTTACAATTGATGTTGGTGATGTTTGGACATTTGAGAGCAGTTACACTTTTTTGAAATTGTTCAAGCAACTGAGAAAAACTTTAATCAGAAGTTTTAAACTTGAATCAGATATTAATATATTAATATTGACATACAGATGATGTAGAGAGTTGATGGCAAGATTTAGATCCAGTTTTCATGCAGTTGATTAAAGCGTCAGCACCAGGATTCAAACCATACTTAGCAGTTTAAACCCTGCCCAATTCTATGGCTGCACCTCCCCCTGCTGTTCTGTTTATGATCATAAGACCATTCCTGTCGTTCCTCTTGTGAGTTCAGTTCTGGCCTTCTTCACAGGCCTACTTAAATAAAATCAAACACATCAAATAAAGCTCATCATTATCCACTCCCAACTAACATGCTGATACAGCCCAAGCCTGGACCACATCCAGTGTGCAGACCTGGCCCACATACTGAGATGAATGACAGCTCAAAATCAGGCCAGTTCTGGCTACTAGAAGCTGTATATTTATTATTCACTAAATGCATTTTGGCTAAATAAAGATGCTGAACTTTATATACCTGAATAGTATCATTATATGATCAATCTAGAAAAAAAGCAGAATAATATCTATTAATAACTATTACATAATTTCCATCCATCCATTATCACACACTTAATCCTTATCAGGGTTGAGGTTAGTCCCCTACCCCCTCACTGGGCGCATGGCAGGGCATTACGCTATTCAACTAAGCCCAGAACAGGGCGCCAATCCATCGCTGGGTGCACACACACACACATACATACACATACACACATGCACACTTTAGAGTACCCAGTCCACCTGACCTCCATGTTTTTGAACTGTGGAAGGAAACCGGAGACTCTGGAGTAAACCCACGTAGACACGGGGAGAACATGGAAACTCCGCTCAGATGGGGACTCGAACCCAAGAAGTCAGCACTGAGCGGTGAACGTGCTAACCACCAAGCCACTGTGCCGCCCAGAACTGTTATTATGTTTAATGATATTGTTCAGGTGAATCAAGTATTTTTGGCTTTCACAGTGGACCAACACCAGCAGCTCAAACCATCACAGACTGCAGAAACTGCACACTGGACTTCAGACACTTGGATTGTGTGTCTCTCCACTCTTCCTCCAGACTCTAGGAGCTGATTTACAAATGAAATACAAAACTGACTTTCATCTTAAAAGAGGACTTTGGAGCTCTGAGTAACAGTCCAGTTTTTTCTTCTTAGCCAATAGTCATTTAATCAAACTTATTTTTTTTTTACAATATTCACATGTTTTATATATGATGTAAATTTGATGCGTATTGCTTCTTGCAATGTTTTGACACTGGAAATGCTAATTTGTCATGTCAGTAAAGCAAATATAAGTGGGTTGTGTGTGTGTGTGTGTGTGTGTGTGTGTGTGTGTGTGTGTGTGTGTGTGTGTATACACTTTCATGCAGAATTTCCTTACTGTCAAAGAAAGGCCTGAGGTACTTGTTGTATCCTTTCATCAACTTCTGGATGGTGGGAGGCAGAATCTCTCCCTCCTTCACCTCAGCACATAGCAGCGAGTTCTCAAAGATCCTGCCAGCAGAGAGGGAGAGAGCATGTGAGAAACAGAAAGAAGAGGGAAACCGAATCTGTCTCATTTTCTTCTTCCTGGCTGTGTTTACCCTGATCTGATAGCTGGGGGTTCTAGCTCCTGCTGCACTATGCCATGCTGGTGGAGCAGTGCAGTGATGATGAGGGCTGTACACCAGCCTAAATCACTTACTCTCTCCAGTAACACAGAACAGGAGATTAAAGCTCTCAAAAGAGAGAGAGAGAGAGAGAGGGAGAGAGGGAGAGAGAGAGAGAGATAGAAATGCACAAAAAAGCGTATTTTCATAATTGGATTACTTTGATCCAGGCTGTGCGCAGCCTGGGATTTTTTCATCAGCACGTTGACATCCACCTCCTTTCTTTAGCGCATCACGGTATGTTTCTGAGCCAACTAAACACTACAGTAATGTGGTTCCACCAATGTCTTTTATCTACTCTCACTATCCATTTGATCAGCTCCTCTGACCATATCTGACACTGCTGTGGTGGTGGTGTGTTAGTGTGTGAGCTGCTGGAGATTTTAAACACTGCATCCACTTACTGTTCACTCTATTAGACACACATACGTTGTTGCTCCACCTTGTAGATGTAAAGTCAGAGACAGCAGCTCATCTGTTGCTGCACAGTTTGTGTTGGTCCTCTAGTCCTTCATTGGTGACACTGTTGGCTGTTTGGTGAACTATTTTCACTCCAGCAGTGACACTGAGGTGTTTAAAAACATCCGCAGCTCTGCTGTGTTTGATTCACTGTAACACACTACCACCACATCATTGTCACTGAGAATAATCCACCTGCTCTGTGAGGGCCCTGATCATTGAAGAACATGGTGAACAAACTGTATGTAGAAACACATGAACTACAGTCTGTAATTGTGAAACTAAAAAAAGTGCACTTACATGGTCAGTGGAGCTAAAATGGACAATGAGTGTAGACAGAAAGAGGTGGTCTTAATGTTATGGCTGATCAGTGTACAGCACACTGAATGATAATCAGAGTAAGGTGCATGTAAAAAGACATTTGAAGTCATGCAACAGCTTGCCTGTATAAGAAACACTAGTTCAAAGTGCTTCTTCTTTATTTGAAATATAGTATCATGCAAAAGTTTGGGTTCCCCACCCAACACAACCCCTTACTGTGAATAAGTGAGAAGAAGATGAACTGATTTCCAAAAGGCATTAATGTTAGAGAAGATGCATTCTCTTCAACGGTTGAAGCCAGATGAGCTTATTTATTTTTGTTTTGTACAATTTAAAATTGAAATACACAAAACGGCCAGCATGCCTCCAAGAGAGGTCTCAAACTTTAATATGCTTACTATGGTTATGAATTGTTCACAGTCATTATTTGCAACATCAGCAGTTTGCAAAGGAGCATCTAAACAAGGCTGATGCATTTTAGAAACAAGTCCTATACACTGAAGAAACTTCAGCAATGAGCAGAGTTATGTTTGGAGAAACAGGATGCAGAATGTCACAAAAAGAAAATCTGTTAAGTGTGGTGATGGATTGATCATGTTTTATAAAACTGCCCTGTGCTAATCAAAAATGTTTCACATCTACTATATATAACATATACTATATTTCCCCATAAATATACATAATATGAACAAAAAAATTTTGCAAGAGTCTGCTTTTGTTAGATGCTGTACAGTCCAGGGACACTTTCTACTAGATTTTTGAACATAGTGAGGATTTCATTGCATTCAGCCACAAGTAGGGGTGGTCATAGCCTGAATAACCCCTCGGGCACCCCAACCCCGAACACGCATCACCCCACAACCCCAAGCCCCCTGATGTTCAATTAATTAACATATCATTTTAATCATTCACAATAAACTATTCCTTCACCCCTTGATATAGTCCGCAAACAGCTAAGACTGATGCCAGGCAACATGAGGGTGAATATCAATCTGCATCATCTGATTAATATATTAGTACATTATATATATATATATATATATATATATAAAATATATGAGGTCAGCTGTGCTATATTGAGGATTTTAAAAACACTTTTTTAACTCAACAGGTCATATAACACAAAATCTCCCAAGTTTGTTGCAGTAAATAAATGTTTAATTGTTTTATTTTTCTGTTAATAGTTCTGCTTTCATTAATAGCTGTTAATAGTTAATAATTATGCTTTTTAATTTGAATAAAAAAACGTTTTTTGGTTTTTTTTTCACAAGTTTCGGCTACTTATAGAGCCTCAAACATAACATAGCAATAACTTGCAAATTAAAACAGCACAAATGTTTATTTTAATGGCACAAACCAGCACAAACACAGCTCAAACAAATGATCTGCCCCCTCCTCTTCCCCTTCTGTCACAAACACAGGCCTCAGCAGCATCTACACACACTGCACCTGGCGGAGGGTGCCCACTCCCTGCAAGTGGGCGATAGGAAACCAATATGTAATCTAGACAGTGCCACTGGCCACAGGATGTTGGATGATCACCACTTCAACTTATCCCAAAAGTACTGGATGAAGCAGAGAACACATTAACTGTTACTACTGTCCAGTGAAGCTTTCTACTAGATTTTGGAACATTTCTGTGTGGATTTGATTGCATTCAGCCACAAGAACATTAATCAAGATGTTGGATCCTGCCTACCTCATCCACAAGTCCCCAATTTATTGTACTGGATGAAGAAGAGAACACAGTTGCAGTGCTCTACAGCTCAGTGCTGGGGGGCTTTATACTCCTCTAGCCCAACCTGTCATTAGACATGGTGCCAACAGGTTCATGTTAATCTGCTCCAGAGAGTCCTATTCTATTGGTAGTACTTTTCTACTGGTCCTAAGCAAGCTATGTATGCATTTTCCAAAAAAAATCTTCAGTTTGGTTATTTGGGCTGAAAGCTGAGCTGTAATTTGGTCCAGCATCCATTTATCTGCCCAAGGTTCTGTCAAAAGTCTCCAACAAAGTTCAAACACCAATATTCTTTCTATCCTGCTTTTTCACTGTCCAGCTGAAGAAACACAGAGAAGACCACATCTGGAACTCTCGCAGTCTTGTTTGAAGAGACAAATGATTACATATAAAGATCTTCTCCAGGTCTTTCATCCTTGCTCTGCTGAGTGTCAGTCTGCTTCTGCTGGATCCAGTTTTGTTAATGACTGATCCAAAAACTGCCACTTCAACATTTTCTCCATCAGCAGTAAAGTTAGTGCTCTTTCCTGTTCTTGTGACTTTAGTCTTCTTCATAGTCAACTTAAGTCCCATCTGTTCACACTGAGCATCATAAATAGGACAATCAGACAATGGTGACCACCGATTTTTGAGCAGATCAAGTCTTGTTTACAGCAATGGACAAAAACACTAAGAGAAATTAAACAATTAGTCTCTTCAGATCCGTAGAATTAAAAGAAAAGATGATGCAATGCAGTACTAAACATGCTTCTATCTCAACTATATTTGAGCGTGCTAGAGGCATCAGTTTCTACATTTGTTTACATTTAACAAATAAAATTGTTATTGGAAACACTGAAAATATTTTATTTGTCCTTTTTGTCTGCTAAGTGTCCCATCTTTTCTAGAAATGGGATGTGTAGTAAAGAACAGAAAATTTATTTTTGACTCATTACATGTAATTGCATTGTGAGCTCTAAAATACAGGGCAATTGCAAAGACAAGCACTGTGAACATTGTAACATAAACAGAAATGTAAATTAACCTTTTGAAATGACTGTATAATGGCTGTTAAGTAAACATCTGTGTTTATAATGTTGTTACACAGTCCCTGCTCTCCAGCCTACGACTGTGGTGCTTGTTTTAAAAGCGTCTCCACTCCAGCCCTAACTAGCTAAACATAACTGCCTAACAACGGGGAGGCATAATTAAATTAAATCAGTAATTAAGTGTGGTGAGAGTGCAGCTCTGTCCCTCTGGCCATCACAATAGCTTCCCGTATGCAAGTGCTTCTTTTGTATTTGTAGATTTTAGACTTATATATAACATCCTGTGGTGCATCTCTGGGATTTTACAACAACGAATGACATCAAAGCTAGCATTCACTCACTTAATACCCCTTTCTTCTATAGTCGGTTATTAAATAACAATGCATTAGGCTATAAAGAGATTAAAAAAATACTGTTATGCAAGGTTGCATCATCATACCATCCGCTAGCCTAATGGTGGATAGGAATATAAAGTAGGGCAATGGCCAAACTGTAAATTCATAACACAAACAGTCTTCAGAATGAAAGGCCTAGAGGGTTTTTGTGCCACAAGCTTCTGTTATAGTGGATATCTCTGGTACCTAAAATAGCTACTAATGTTATTGTTAACTTGTGAAAAATATTTCATACATTTAATCCACAGTCACCTTATTCATTTAGCTTTCATATGAACTCTTTATATAAAAGGAATGATGTTTTTTTAATTAATCCCCATAGGAAAACTAGGCATCTCTCTGCATTTCAACCACCCAGAGTGAATATCACTACACTAATGAGCACACACTACAGTGGCAGACACCCACTAAAGAGCCCAGAGAGCAGTTGGGGGTTAGGTGCCTTGGTCAATGGTACTTCAGCCATGGATGTTTCTTTCTGCCAGTTTAAAAGGTTGAACACAGTGACCAGTGAATGTAATTATGATTTTGTCAATAACAGTATCAACAAAAGACTGATTTGAGGAAAAAAGGATGGGAAGAAGATCTCATGTTTATAAAAAAAAAATGTGTGAGAAAATGATTGAAACATTGTTTCTCAAAGAAAAAATGTTTAAACACAATGTTCTTCAAAGAAAGATTGGAAGTGATTTGTATATTTCTTCTCTACAGTACATACTATCATTAAACAATTCAATGAATCTGGAGGAATTTCAGTGCGTAAAGTATAAGTGTGCAAGTCCTACTTATAAAATTGTAATACAACCTAAAATGACAAAAAAAAATAAACAAAGAAAACAGTCTTTCTAACATTTATTTTGTTTTCAAATTGATTGCAGACAGTATGACCCTAAGATATTTCATGTTTTGTCTGGTCAACTTAATTTCATTTGTTAATCTACATCTATTCCTGCATTTCAGGCCTGCAAAACATTGTTCCAAAAGTTGGAACAATAATGTCCTTTTCCACTTTGTAATGTCATTTTTCTCACTTAAAATACATTTTTGGCACTAAGGACACCAAATGATGAAGTGTTTCAGGTGTTATTTTGTCACATTCTTCCAGCAAACATGTCTTAAAGTGTGCAAGACCGGTACTTGATAAAAGTTTGCCAAAGTAATCTCTTGCCTGTGTGATATCAGCTGTTGATGAATAATGGTTTTTGATGCAGTGCCGTCTGAGGGATCAGAGATCACAGGTGCTCAGCTTAGACTTGTGCCCGTTTACGCGCTGAAATTCCTCCACATTCCTTTAATTATTTAATGATATTATGCAATGTAGAGGTAGAAATATGCAAATCCTTTCCAAACTATCTTTGAGAAAGTGTCACACGGCCGCCTCAGCTGTGTCAGGGTGCTCAGGGAAGGACGCAAATGCAGGACTAAAATCAAATGAATTTTAATAAAGAAAGCAAAATGTACACAAGCAGAAATAGAACAAGAACTACCAAGACAACAATTAGACAACAGTTAGACTAGCGACTCTTACATGAACACTGGTTTTACATGAATTTTTTTAGTTGTGTTATTTATCAATAAATCTGTCTAAGATGGATACCCACCTGATCCTTCTTCCTGCCTCAGTCACATCAATACAGAAACATTGTTTTTAAACATTTCAGTAATGTTCTCAAACATTTCTTGAAAAATTAGAGATCATCTGCCCATCTTTGCATCTCAAAGACTCATGGATAGGTATTTTGACCAAATAATTTTCACAATCTCCTATTGATATTTCCTATTTGAAATCACATCATCATTATTTTTACCTCATTGCTAGCTAAGAATTGCCCCTGTCCCAACTTATTTGAAATATGTTACAGGCCTGAAATATATGAATTATTGTGTATTTACAAATGAAATGAAGTTGAGTAGACAAAACATGAAATATATTGTATTCATTGTATTGTAACTTTCTACAAACAAGTACAAGTAATTTTAAGAAACACTGAATGTTTTCCATACTGTCCACATGTTTTTGCATTTGGGGTTGTAATAAGGAAACCTTTTTGGTGCTATATAAAATCAGTCTGTAGTAAAATGTATGAACACTTTAAGGTTGTATGAGTGTTTATGGCTCTTATATATATATATATATATATATATATATATATATATATATATATATATTCTTCTATTACCATTTTCCTTTACCAAAGAGCCCTTAATATGTATGCAATTTTATTTTTTTTTTATTTCTTTGTATTTTTTTTATCCCATAAACAGGGCTAATGTTAAATAAAGAAAAACCCTCATTCTTATCTACCTCTGGTCCATAACCTCCCACTCTTGGCCGAGTGCTCTGGGCTAAAGAAAAATGCTCAGTCTCACTCCATCTTCCACCTACACTGACAAACCTGCTACAAAGCTCCAGGGCTATGAGCAGGTCCAGGTAGTGCTTTTGCATGAGAGAGAGGGGGGGAGAGAGATAGAGAAGAAGAAGAGAAAGAGAGGTTAAATAATTATACTAGAGGTTCAATTATTGCTCACTCTCTGCCACTGACACACACATACATGCACACACACGTGTGCACATATATGTGTCAGTCCACTGTAATGTCAATGTCATGGGGAATGCCAGAATGGCTCACCAGCCCTGCTTTTGACTCTGTGACGCTTCAGGAATTCTCCGTTCGAAAAGTGGGTCACCTAACATGACCCACAGTCCATACACATGCACACACACACACACACACACACCTTGAAAGCATTTCTTCTGACTGACAGTATGTGACATCTAGGTTTGAATGTTGCATCACTTTCCCTCACATACAAAAGATGACTGCTTCCCAAGAAAGCTCAGGTCGAATTGATTTTATGCAAGGGGGTGGTTGAGAATGACAGATAGCAAAAGAGAGAGAGAGAGAGAGGGAGAGAGAGAGAGAGAGAGAGAGAGAGAGAAAGAGAGAGAGAGAGAGAGAGAGAGAGCATAAGGTGAAAGGTAGAAAGGTATAAGCATAGATACTGTATAAGATTCACTTTGTGGTAGGAGAGATATGCTCACATTGAATAACAATGATGAGTTCATCCCCCTGTATCCACAGATATAATGGACCACTACTGCCGAATATTCTACAGTTAATTCATTTTGTACCATGGAAATGTTCACAAAGTAAAGAACGAGATGTCAGGAATGCTAGGTGATACTAGTAAAAGTCAATATTATATTGCCAAAATATATCACAGTGTGGAACACCTTTGCATATTTGCACTTATTTATTATTGAAGTTAATGAACCTGTGCTGTCTACATACAGCTGCTCTATTGTAGCTCTTTCAAACCTGACATACCAAATGCAATCTGTCAAAAATACATTTCTGCCCTCATAGAAATGCCCCAGCCAACTGTAAGTGCTATTATTATGAAATAATATCTCTTATATCTGTTTTATCACACAGTACAGTGCTCCAAACTGCCTCTGGAGGAAACATTAGCACATG
>BRDA01034550.1:0-10168 GCA_036984385.1 Crenuchus spilurus | reverse complement strand
CCATGTCCCTGATAGTATCAGGTGAGCACCCAATAGTATCAGGTGAGCACCCGATACTAACAGGTGAGCACCAGATAGTTTCAGGTGCTCACCTAATAGTATCTGGTGCTCACCTGATTGTACCAGAAAGTAAACAAAAAATTAAAAATTGGATCCCTATAATCTAAAAAAAAAAAAAAAAACACCATGTCCCTGATAGTATAAGGTGAGCACCCGATACTAACAGGTGAGCACCAGATAGTTTCAGGTGCTCACCTAATAGTATCTGGTGCTCACCTGATTATACCAGACAGTAAACATAAAATTAAAACTTGGATCCCTATAATCTAAAAAAAAAAAAAAAAACCACAATGTCCCTTTAGGGGCTCCGTATAAATCTTTTCCCAAAATATTATAATTTTTGCGGATACTGTTAAGTAAATGTAAGTGAAATCACATTGTGTTCAAAATGACCAGATATTTTACTAGTTAACCAGACCTTGCAGGTGAGCAGGTGCCCAAAAACCCTTAATAAATGCTTAGACTCCCCTCCATATATCTGTAATAATGAACCTTACTAGTGAGTTTAGTTCACTTAACCATTTTTTATTTTGTATGCAATAATATTTAAATTAAGTTCATGGTTATTTTCTAGATTATATGCAAATGAACTTAGCTAACTAGTTAGTTATGGCATGTCCATTGGGTAGGCAAGATAACCTCTGCTGATTAACTTTAGTGAGTTTTGGTAGCCAATGTCATTTTCTGCATGCTAATGGCCAACCATTCCAACACCAAAATCTCCTGAAGTGGAAAAGAGGGAGCAACCTAGTCTGATGAAAATAGGGCCTGTGGCCTTAGAACTCCTAAAATAATCCTCCCCCACTGCCAACGTACCAGAAACGTGTAAAATAAACACAGAGAGTGCAAAAAGAGGAATGCATATCCTTCAGTGATGAGCCTGCTGAGCTGCTTCTGAACTGAAACAGCCTGTGGTGCTCTTGCTGTGAGGTGGGAGGATGTCTCGCTCAAGCATTATAAAGAGGAATGCCTGCAGTGAGCTGCCAGGAGAAAGGACCTCTGTCTTTGCCACTGAAGCTGGAACAGTGCGGAATCACCATGATTTACTTCAAAAAATAAAAGATTTGGAATTTTGGATGGACGTCAAAAGACATTAGTGTTACATCACAGAATCTTAGAGCTCTAAATCTTCACCTGTCTCTATTATGCACTCCTTGAACCAAGAGTGTTATGATTTGTCTATTATTATGTTATTCAATGTTTAGTTATTAAAATGATTAAAATTAACATGCTCTTATTAATTAACAATTAATAATATCCCAATAAACAGAAACATATTTCTATTAAAGTAACATGAATCATGTGTTGTAGATATATTTATGTGTTTTACCACTCTAATTCCAAAAAGTTGGGATGCTGTGTAAAGAAATTGCAACAGAATGCAATAATTAGCAAATCTCATAGAGCCATATTTAACTCACAATAGAACACAGAACACATATCAGATGTTGAAAGAGATGCAAGACCGACAGTCAATAATGGATGCTCATGATCTTCGAGCCATCAAAGGGCACTGCATGAAAATCAGGCCTAATTCTGTACTAGAAATTACCCATGAACAAAGTGAACACAGTTTGCCATGCAATCCACAAATGCAAGTTAAAGCTGTGTCATGCTAAGAAGAATCCATGTGCCAACACAAATCCAGAAACATTTTCACTGGGTCAAAGCTCATTTAAAACAGAATGAGGCAAAATGGAAAACTGTTCTGTGGTCAGAGGAATTAAAATGTGAAATAATTTTTGGAAACCTTGGACAATGTGTCCTGCAGACTCAAGAAGAGAGGGACCATCAGATCAAAAGCCTGCATGATTGAGGGGCACTGGTGGACTCAGGGCGGGGTAGGGGGGCCTTTCCCTAATGGCAAAAAGTGCCCTGTTAGCTGCCCTTTACATAGAAAATGTGAAACAGTGCTGTATAGGGTTCTCCTACAATTGTAAATGATTAAGTGGCCGGGTAGGTGCCCCTCTAATTGAGAAGTGCCCCTCCAGCACTGCTTAGGGGCATGGGGTTGCATTAGTGCCTTGGTGTGGGCAGCTTACACATCTGGAAAGGCATTATCAATGCTGAACAGTATATAGAGGCTTTAGAACAACAATGCTAGACAATGCTAATCCTAATACTTTGTTCTTCTCACTTCCCAGATGTTTACAGACTGTTATTGAAAGAAGAGGGGATGCTACCCATTGGTAGACAATGCCCTGTCCCAACTTTTTTTGAGATGTGTTACTGCCAGGAAGTTGTAAGTGAGCTAATATTTTTTCATGACATGGTAAAATTACTCATTTTAAACATCTGTGTTATGTCTTTTATTGTGAATATAATATAGTTCTCTGAAATTAGCAAATTTTTATTGACTTTAATTTACATTTTACACAGCATCCTAACTTTATTAGCACATTATATATATATATATATATATATATATATATATACAGGGGTTGGACAATGAAACTGAAACACCCGTCATTTTAGTGTGGGAGGTTTCATGGCTAAATTGGACCAGTCTGGTGGCCAATCTTCATTAATTGCACATTGCACCAGTAAGAGCAGAGTGTGAAGGTCCAATTAGCAGGTAAGAGCACAGTTTTGCTCAAAATATTGCAATGTACACAACATTATGGGTGACATACCAGAGTTCAAAAGAGGACAAATTGTTGGTGCACGTCTTGCTGGTGCATTTGTGACCAAGACACCAAGTCTTTGTGTCTAAATATTATTGAGCCACTTTGGGGTGTTTTGGAGGAGCGAGTCAGGAAACGTTTTTTTTCCACCAACATCACGTAGTGACCTGGCCACTATCCTGCAAGAAGAATGGCTTAAAATCCCTCTGACCACTGTGCAGGACTTGTACATGTCATTCCCAAGATGAATTGATGCTGTATTGGCTGCAAAAGGAGGCCCTACACCTACTAATAAATTATTGTGGTGTAAAACCAGGTGTTTCAGTTTCATTGTCCAACCCCTGTATATACTGCTCAAAATAATAAAGGGAACACTTAAACAACACAATGTAACTCCAAGTCAACCACACTTCTGTGAAACCAACTTATCCAGTTAGGAAGCAACACTGATTGTGAGTCATTTTTACCTGCTGTTGTGCAAATGGAACAGACAGCAGGTAAAAAGGAGAGGCAATTAGCAAGACAACCCCTATACAGGAGTGGTTCTGCAGGTGGTGACCACAGACCTTTTCTCTGTTCTCATCCTTTCTGGCTGATGTTTTGGTCACTTTTGCATTTTGTCAGTTCTCTCACCATAGAGGTAGCATGAGGCGATGTCTACAACCCACAGAAGTTGCTCAGGTAGTGCAGCTCATCCAGGATGGGATATCAATGTGAGCTGTGGCAAGAAGGTTTGCTGTGTCTGTCAGCACAGTGTCCAGAGCATGGAGCAGATACCAGGAGACAGGCCAGTACACCAGGAAACATGGAGGGGGCCGTAGGAGGGCAACAACCCAGTAGCAGGACTCTTCCTTTGTGCAAGGAGGAACAGGAGGAGCAGAGCCAGAGCCCTGCAATATGACCTCCAGCAGGCCACTAATATCCATGTTTCTGCTCAAACTGTCAGAAATGAGGGTGGTATGATTCCAAATCCAGACCTCCAAGGGGTAATAATTTTGATTTACATTGATCATTTTTATGTTATTTTGTTCTTAACACATTACACTATGCAATAAATAAAGATTTTAAACTGGAATATTTTATTCATTGAGATCTAGGATGTGTTATTGAGCAGTATATATAAACATATTTCTAAGGTTGTTAACTAATGATAAAGCCACAACACTTGCTTGCTAATAGTTAATAAATTTTTAAGAAGGTAATGTTTGTGATAGGTTATCAAATATCAATTTTCTGCCCCTGAAGCTTCATTATTTTTAGAGACATTCCTGCAAATTTACTATCCTGTTGCTACCATGGACCTCTGCAAAAATACAGACTTTCTTGTTTTTTGGACCAATTTCTGCAATTCTAATTACATTTCAACATCAATTCCAGAACACATTGTTGAGTTCTTCTCATAGAGAAGGTGCCGTAGTGAAATGCCATGTTTTAGTGCCTACAACACAGTGAGGCTTTAATAAGCGTTCCACGTTTATTCCCCTGGAGTACAAAATCATTAAATAGGCGTCACACGATTGCCTGTTATTGTCAGCTTTCACTGTTTTATAGAGCACAGAATGGCTGAGGACTGAACCACACACTAAGATTGTCCTTGGCCCTGGCTGAATGTGCCTGCTTTGTAGAACTGGTATAAATAATTCATGCAACTATGGTGTGTGATCAAAATTCTTTCATTGCCAATTCCTGAGTCATCACTCACTCAGTGAGCTACATTCGCTCAGAGTGTGTGAGGGTTGAGTGATTCTGGGTACGAGACCTCCCTGAGTGGCAGACTCACACAGCGTGTGTTCCTGATCTCTCAGCTGAGTGCCTTTGCAGTTCCCTTCAGCGGACTGATGTGTTTCCAGAGATGAACAGCACAGTCTGGGTTTCTTCATCCGGAGCAAAGATAAACACTGAAGATCAGGGGTGACACTTCTTATCCCACTTCAAATGATGCTTCCAGCTATTAGTCTCCGACGCAATTATTACAACATTAGATATGAACGTAAACTAAGACGCACCCACATAAACATGCCACACACACTCCCACAGCCTAATAATAATGTCTATGATCTATGAAAGAATTCACATTTTTGGCAAATTGAGTATAGGCTACAGTGTCACATAAAAAATCAGAATGTCTTGAAAAAGTTCAGTTATTTAGAATTTCATTCATATTTTATATTTAATACACATAAAGTGTAATAACCATCACACTAGCATTAAGCACTAATTGCAAGTATTTCTGCAGGCAGTTAAAATGCTTTAATTGGCACAGAAATAAAGTTCAGATGCTGATTCCAATATTCAGAAAATGTTAAATATCAGCTCTGTTTATCAGTCAGGGCCAATAATCAGTCTATTCAAAAGGTCTGGATTACTTCAAAAAGTATGATATAAGCTCTTTATTGCTAGATCATGCTTACACTGAGTTCACAAAACCTCAATGACTCTTCTTAATAACACTCCCTTAATTACTATGAGTAAAAAATCAGGAATGTACTGTATTGTGAGTTTATGTGCCTGAGAAATGTACATTTACACTCATTTACAGTTTACATTGATTTAATTATTTGCACAGGAAGACACTTATATTATAATAAATACATAAGAGAAATAAACTAAGCAGAAACTTTTTGTCAGTGTGTTGGTTTAACCTTTTCAACCCTCTCCAGTATAATTTGTAGTTCTCATTTGTCAAAAGAGGATTTTTTTGCAATATTTTTATACTTGTATTTATTGCTATTACTAATGATATTATAACACACAAACACACTTATTGCAAGTATAGATAGTTTATGAGCTTAGATTCCTAAGACTTTTACATGTGTATACAATTAAGTGTATTTATGGTCTGACTCACTTTATTGATTCCAAAAAGGAAATCTGGGTGCAACTACATCATAGGTGGTAAAGTAATATACACTCAACAGAAAACAAAGTAGCATTAATTCAAAGAGGACTGTACTGACTGTAGAGTCGGAGTGCTGGTGGCAGTAGTTCTTAGTAAATTATTATGAAATAAGCCTCTGGCTGCATGACATTAACTCACTAGAGTGAGTGTTTTTCAGACACTCTGATGTAGTCTGACATACCTTGACGTTTTACAAATTACACCCATCTAAATTATTTTTCTCCAAAGTGTTACACAGGCTTTTGTTCAGCACAAACTCAGCAACAACAGTGTCAAAACAGTAAGAGTGTCATAAATCTATATTTTGATTAAATCTGCTTTAAACTTAGACTTTCCAAAAACCTATTTTCAGATGTGCTGATATATTGTGTAAAAACACTCTAAACATTTCTAGCCAAGACTTTTGAGCTCAGAACTGAATAAACAGAGGTGTTACCTACACACTGGTCATTACAGTTTTTAGGGTTTTATTTCTAAAGCTTAACAAATGTGAGTTGACGTGTTTCTCTCATTCAGTGGTTCCTAGATTGAATATTCATAAGATAGGTCTGAAAACTTCAGGTTCACATTCCATGGCTGGTAATCCACCAATCAATGTCCAGAAATACCATGTCATTATTGAATGAATGACAGATCTCGTCATTTGGCAGGAAAAAATGTGCAGCTGTCTGACTCGCTCTGAAAAATGTGTCTCTGTTTATTTAAGCTCCTCTCACAAATATCTAAAAATATATTTCAAGTCAATCTATATATACATATATATTTGAAAAGTAGATTCTGTAAGGTTTGTGGTGTATATTTTGTTTTGTTTCTAGTATAAAATCTTGCAGAGTTATAGAAGTGTTTTTGTGGAATTTTGGTTCTATCCCTGCTGGTGGGAACATCAACTCCAGAAGGTTAACTGAGTCTCTACTGGCCTAATTGGTAATAATTTATAGGTATCTTTAATTCAAATAAAAATCCTTATTATACTAAATTTAGTTGTTAGACATGAATGGGTTAAGCTGGAGAGCTATGTGTAAGAAAATGTCTGCCGGGTTGTCTCGTTACTTGAAATTAATGGACACAAGGAAGTTTGATATATTGGGACCCCCTAGAATGCTTATTCATCTTATACTCCTGTTGTTACACATTTAGGCATTTGTGTGTATTTATGATTACAAAGAAAACAGAAAAAAACATCTAAAAAGAATGTGTTGGGTGGGTTAGCCTAGTTTGCTTGGTTGTTATGACTAAAGTTTCCAGAGCATTGATATAGAATGGAAATGCTACTTCATAAGCATCCTGTTATACAGAATTAAGAGACACTTGTCAGAAAAGAGTATTCCTTATCTCTGTATTATGCAGAACAAAAATGGATGAAACAATAGCAAGTTTGACTTACATCACAAGAATGATCCAATAATCCTGTGGAATGTTTTAAATACTCACTTTGACTGCTAAAGTCCATTAGAGTGCTGGGACGTCTTCAGGATTATACCTTAAGTACAATTTCATTGACTGATGGTTCACACCATTCAGCCTTGAACTCTCTCAGCTGTTGAGATGGGTCAGGAGAGGACCAGGATAGCCAGAGACTGAGGTAAACTGTGATTAATGGATAGAAGGGCACTTATTCCATCTAGAGATCTGGGGAAATGTAATACACAAAGTTTTCCCATATCCTCATTGTTGTAGATTGCACCTATTGACTGTATTATTAAACACTGTCCAACTCCACCAGAAAGGCCCATCTTGACCTCCTGGCTCCTCCGAAAACCACAAGGCCAAACACACTTAGCTCCAGGCTGCACCACAAAAGCCTGCTGTTCGCCTCTCCTCTGAGCGGCACGCACCCGACATGTTTAGAAAACAGCAGCCATGTCCAAAACACACAGTCGGCCCCACCGCCGAAATAAATCTCAATTTCCTTCAGCCTTTCTCTTCATTTAGCAGTTATGTAATGAATTAGCAATTAGGTCACCTGTCTAACACTGTCCGCTTACCGCCTCGCACATGCTCTAATCTCAGCTAACAGTGTTTTATGCACAGAAGGTGGGGAAACATCTCCTGTGTTAGCACTGCATGTCCCCATCACTGCTTGGGTCGTCATGGCCATGTCAGATTTAATGGAGCTGTCAGGACAGGCTAAGGTGTGTTGCCAGTCATTTTCCATATAATTACCCTCTCCAACAGAGGCCTGATTGTCCGTGGCCATGTGGTCCAAACTTCTGAAAACACAGTAACGAGCCGTCTGTGGCCTCTTGCAGACATGTGCAGTGCTTGTGACCAGAGCCAGGGGGACTGTCACAATGCAAGATGGATATGAGCATGGTATGAAAGATATTACGGATGTGTCTGACCACATGCATCACATTAACATTGTCTCCTTAAAGCATCAGTATGGTTAAGAGGTTCCAAATTTGACCTCTTTCTCTGAATATAGTTGATCATCTAAGGCTTGTAGAGTCTGAGGTTGGCTTTCTTAGTTTTGTAGTTGACCTATGATATTAACAAGTAATGGAAGGTCATGATCACTGATCTCAAACCAAGCTGTCAATCTCAAATGGACTTGCTTATGTTGTTATGTATTTTGTACATTTTTATAGACTAAAAGAAAATTACTTTTCCCATTCCTCCACACAGATCTTCTCCAGATCAGCCAGGTTTCCGGGCTGTCGCTGAGAAACATGGAGTTTGAGCTCCCTCCAAAAATGTTCTATAGGGTATAGGTCTGGAGACTGGCTAAGCCACTCCAGAACCTTGATATGCTTCTTATGGAGCCACTCCTTGGTTATCCTGGCTGTGTGCTTTGGGTCATTGTCATGTTGGAAGACCCAGCCACGACCCATCTTCAATGCTCTAAATGAGCTTGTTCCCCAAAATCCCACAATATATGGCCCCGGTCATCCTCTCCTTAATACAGTGCAGTCGTCCTGTCCAATGTGCAGAAAAACACCCCCAAAACATGATGCTTCCACCCCCATGCTTCACAGTAGGGATGGTGTTTTTGGGATTCTACTCATCATTCTTCGTCCTCCAAACACGGCGAGTGGAATTAAGACCAAAAAGTTCTAATTTGGTCTAATCTGACCACATCACTTTCTCCCATGACTCCTCTGGATCATCCAAATGGTCATGGGCAAGCTTAAGACGGGCCTGGACATGTGCTGATTTAAGCAGGAGAACCTTCCTTGCCATGCATGACTTTAAACCATGATGTCTTAGTGTATTAGCCACAGTAACTTTGGAAACAGTGGTGCCAGCTCTCTTCAGGTCATTGACCAGCTCCTCCCATGTAGTTCTGGGCTGATTTCTCACCTTTCTTAGGATCATTGATACACCATGAGGTGAGATCTTGCATGGAGCCCCAGTCAGAGGGAGATTGACAGTCATGTTTAGCTTCTTCCAATTTCTAATAATTGCTCCAACAGTTGATCTTTTTTCACCAAGCTGCTTGGCAATTGCTCTGTAGCCCTTTTCAGCTTTGAGAAGGTTTACAATCTTGTTTCTGGTGTTTTTGGACAGCTCTTTGGTCTTACCCTTGTTAGTAGTTGGGAGTCTTACTGATTGTGTGGTGGGCAGGTGTCTTTATGCAGCTATCGACATCAGATAGGTGCTTCTCATTTAGAATAATAAGTGGAGTGGAGGTGGACTTTTTAGAGGCGGACTAACAGGTCTTTGAGGGCCAGAATGTTTGCTGATTGGCAGTTGTTCAAATACTTATTTGCAGCAGTAACACACAAATAAATTAATAAAAAATCATACATTGTGATTTCCGGATTTTTTCTTTTAGATTATGTCTCTCACAGTGGACATACACCCAAGATGAAAATTTCAGACCCCTCCATGATTTCTAAGTGGGAGAACTTGCAAATTCATTGGGTGTTCAAATACTTATTATATATATAGACCAATTCCAAAAAATTAGAATATCATGGAAAAGTTTATTAATTTCGTAATTCCATTCAAAAAGTTAAACTTTCATAGATTATAGATTCAGGGCTCACAATTGAAATCAGCCCAAATTTTGCAGGGCATAAATGTTTTAAACTGAGTGTGACACACTAATCATCTACTAAACTCAAAGCACCTGCACAGGTTTCTCCAGGTGTCATTAAATTGCTTCAGTTTGGTTCAATATGGCAAAGAGTGCAGACATAACAACTGGCCATAGGACCCTCCATAGGATGGGGAAGCCACAAAAGTTCATAGCTAATGAGGCTGGCTGTTTGCAGAGTACTGTGTTCAAGCATATATATATATATATATACACAAACCGGATTCCAAAAAAGTTGGGGCACTAAACAAATTGTGAATAAAAATTTAATGCAATGATGTGTAGATGCCAACATCTAATATTTTATTCAGAATAGAACACAAATCACAGATTAAAAGTTTAAACTGAGAGAATGTATCATTTTAAGGGAAAAATATGTTGTTTCAAAATTTCATGGCATCAACAAATCCAAAAAAAGTTGGGACAAGGCCATTTTTACCATTGTGTGGCTTCCCCCCTTCTTACAACACTCAACAGACGTCTGGGAACAGAGGAGACCAGTTTCTCAAGTTTAGAAATAGGAATGCTCTCCCATTCATGTCTAAT
>BRDA01034548.1:245-10672 GCA_036984385.1 Crenuchus spilurus | reverse complement strand
GTACACACAACAGTATATTATTGATCACTTATTTTTTGACATTTTAGGGGAAGCTGAGCTTCCCTTGCAGTCTTAGAGCAATCGCCACTGGTATGAATACTGGACAGTTATTCCATTCTGAATTACAGGGTCATGTCAAAATATTTTGACCGAAATGAATTTGGCCAGGATGATCCCTAATCCCTTGCTCCTTTGTTCATTATAGAGGTTACCTAGTTCACTGTGGTGCACTGATTTCCTCTCACTGGAGTCATTGTTCCCTTCTGGGTACACTGTTGGCATTCATTTCTTGGTACATTTTCAGTACCGCTGCTCTAAAACATCCTACAAAGTTAGTGGCTTCTGTGGTGCTACTACCCTTCACCCGGTACCCTATTATCATGCCTTTTTCACATCAGTCACATCACATCCTTTGCCCATTATGACCATTTTACACTGCTACAACTGACTGGTGTGCCCACTTACTTATAGCTGCAGCAAAGCCTGTCATGTGGCGTCTGTGAAATCCCGGATCAAGTTCTTTCCAAACTATGAAATACTCAAGTACTTGCTTGAATATTGTGTTCACATTAAAACCCATTTTGGATGGATGGAAGCTGAATTGCATTGCATCAAGTCAACATTTGAGGTATTGAAGACCTTCAGATTGTTGGCTACAAGAATCCGTGTAGGATCTCATTGTGATGAAACTTTATTTACAGCCTTAGTTATTCACGCTTGTGTTGAATAATACACAAGCGAACCAGCCTCAACCTCTTCCTACATACTTGCACAATGATCAAAACCCAGTCCGTGTTTTGAGCCCTTCAAGCTTAGGTATGGCTCTGCTTGATCTAAGATGCATGGAATACAAGAATCAAGACAAAACGGCCCTTCAATAGACCCCTGAACAGTCCCTTGCTGTATTTAAGACCCATCTGTTTGAAAATCACTTGAACATGCTCTAATCTTGCCCTTATTAAAATGTGGTATGTTTACGGTATTTTAGCGTGCACTGTATCTTCAGTCTGAGTATTATTGCTGGTTCATGATGATTGCAAAGTTCTAGTTTGTAATTTGGACAACAGAGCACTTAGGTAAGTCATAGCCATAAATGTAATGACAACTGATTTGTGGCCTGGTGGGATTGTATCGTTGCAAGAAACAGAACAATGACTTTAAGCTTAAGCTTGTAAATGTGGTTCCTACTAGAATGAGAATGGTGGTCAGACAAGCTCTGTATCCTCAGCTTCACAGCACAGCGACACAACAAAGACTAACTCTGACTTTCTGATGCTGGAAGGTGTTGAAAAAAGAACAAATAAATGACCCCGTGTGATTTTGTGAACGCGGGAAACGTTTTAGAACATTCTGAATGGGTGACTGTTCTTGAACTGTAAACATTGTGGATTAAAAGGATGACGGCATTACTGAACTTTACGTCCGGGGAGAACATTCTAGAACAATGTTCTCTGACAGCGTGTTAAAACTTTGAGTTGGAAGACCATTCTAGAACATTATGAATAACATCCTTGAATTTTGTGAATAGGGCAAAAGTTCTAGGACACTGTCGGGAGAACATTATATCCTTTTGCCTGTGGAGAACATTCTAGAACAATGAATGGGGAACAGCATAATTGGACTTTGTGCCTGGGGAGAACATTCTAGAACAATGAATGGAGGATAGCATTATTGAACTTTGTGCCTGGGGAGAACATTCTAGAACAATGAATGGAAGACAGCTTTATTGAACTTTGTGCCTGGGGAGAACATTCTAGAACAATGAATGGAGGACTACATTATTGAACTTTGTGCCTGGGGAGAACATTCTAGAACAATGAATGGAAGACAGCTTTATTGAACTTTGTGCCTGGGGAGAAAATTCTAGAACAATGAATGGAGGACTACATTATTGAACTTTGTGCCTGGGAAGAACATTCTAGAACAATGAATGGAGGACTGTATTATTGAACTTTATGCATGGGGAGAACATTCTAGAACAATGAATGGAGGACTGTATTATTGAACTTTATGCATGGGGAGAACATTCTAGAACAATGAATGGAGGACAGCATTATTGAACTTTGTGCTTGGGAAGAACATTCTAGAACAATGAATGGAGGACAGCATTATTGAACTTTGTGCCTGGAGAGAACATTCTAGAATAATGAGTGGAGGACAGCATTATTGAACTTTATACCTGGGGAGAACATTCTAGAACAATGAATGCTGGACTGTGTTATTGAACTGTGAATTGGAACAGCATTATAAAACATTATGAATGGAGGACAGCATTATTGAACTTTGTGCCTGGAGAGAACATTCTAGAATAATGAGTGGAGCACAGTATTATTGAACTTTGTGCCTGGAGAGAACATTCTAGAATAATGAATGGAGGACTACATTATTGAACTGTGAATTGGAACAGCATTATAAAACATTATGAATGGAGGACAGCGTTCTTGAACTTTCAGCTTTGAAAGAACATTCCAGAATGGTGAATGGAGTGCAACATTCTTGAACTTGGAAATGGGAAACCATTCTAGAACATAATGAATGGAGGACAGCGTTCTTGAATTTTGAGTATCATGAGAATATTGAAAGACAGTGAATGGAGGACAGCGTTGAAGAAATAATATGCTGTTGTATGTTGTATTGGGTATACTCTGTTTTGCAGCGTTCTTGAACTTTATGCCTGCAGCAAACATTCTACACAATGACTGGGGAACAATGTTCTTGAACTCTAAAATAAGAGACCATTATAAAACATTATGAATGGAGGACAGCGTTGTTGAATTTTGTGAATGAGGAGAACATTGCTGAACATTGTTGATGCAAGAGGGCAATCTAGAACAGTGTAAACGTCAATGCAGATAAATTCTAGAACCTTTTTGGGAGGGCAAACATTCTCTAGAAGAGTTGAAACATGAATGGAGAGAATTTTACTAGAGGTCTTCAAGTCCTTATCTTAAATTTAGTTTCTGAATTCAAGGTCCAAGACAGAGATTCTAGAGTCTCTTCCAGAGGTATAGCACACCATCTCCATGTTTGGTCTTTGGTGAGTGTTCCATGGCTTTAAGACAGCTTGACCCATAAGCCAGTAACCTCAACTACCACAGGTTCAGTTTCTGTAAGAGACTGACTGGGCCTCTTAGTCCAATTACCCCAGGTCTCTTTCTTGTAAAAGCTATAAGACCCATGAGTATTCTGCTCTGGTCATCCAGTGGCCTGTACCAGACATTACGGACATAATGAGGTCATTGTCTCAAAGCATTTTCAAGATTCTTGGAATGTAGTTGTTGCTTACTATCACCGCCTGCTGGACATAAACTGTATTGTAATGGAAAATGGCTTTAAGTTTAACCCAGTAATGCCTGAACCATCAAATGATTGTCAGAAAATTCAAATTCTTTTAAACATATTTACAGACCCATTCCAAAAAAATAGAATATCATGGAAAAGTTGATTAATTTGCATAATTCCATTCAAAAAGTTAAACTTTCATAGATTATAGATTCAGGGCCCACAATGTAAACACTTTCAAGTATTTATTTGTTTATTTTCACATATAGCGCCCTCCATAATTATTGGCACCCTTAGCTAAAATGTAAAGCCTTAAAATAAATTCATTTTTTATTGCAGAAGAATAATCTCACTCTGAAATAGTTTGGAAAAAAGCAACCTTTAACTCAAGTGGAAAAAAAAACAAAACAAAACCCTAACCCTAAGAAATAATTATTTCCCATAAAAAGGCGTGTTCCACAATTATTGGCACCCTTAACAATTTCTTGGAAATAAATGTATTTGAACCATTTGCCATTTCTACTGTAGTTTATAAAGTGGATCAAAGTATCTAGGAACCTTTAATTAGTAATTAATCACTTCCTGTTTCCCTGGAGTATAAATATGGTGTTACACAGAGGTGTATTTCTTTTACTCTTAAACATGGGAAAGACAAGAGAAGACACTATTCAAGTGAGGCAGATGTGTGTTGGCCATCATAAATCAGGCAATGGCTACAAGAAAATAGCCACTCACATGCAGATGCCCTTATCTACAGTCACAGCAATCATGAAAACGTTCAAAACATCTGGAACTGTGACAAACAAGCCTGGAAGAGGATTTGTTTTGTATCATAATTGATACATCCAGAATGTATTGCTACCAGCCTGTTGTTTAAACAAACTAACATCCAACTTGTTAAACCTTTTAGACACTGTTGGCTTAGCTCAAATGATTTCAGACTTCTGCATGTGTCCTATGGTGCATGCAGTATAACCCAACATTCATGTATCTCAATTAATATGTAAGTTTCTTCTTATTTAAGTAATTAATAAAAATCTTATTTATATAGTAATTAATGATGAATGATAATTTATTATGTAATGATCACACTGATAACAACTCTACTATGAAACAAATATGTTGTCTATAGGGTTCAATTACAACTATCATTTATACAGCACAGTCTCATATCCAGAACTGTATTATAATGCATTTTTTGACTGAATGTTCTCTGAATGTGGGGTTTGGGAAAGCCAGGATAATATAATTGAAAAGTTAATAATTACTGTTTAACCAAAATGGCACTCGATCTTTCAGAGACCTCTCCCAGACACTCCTCTCCATATCAGCCTCTCTTCCATTGATTGGCTCCAGTTTGCTCCTGATTATCTCTGTTCAAAAGTGACTCTTATGGTCATGATTCCAGGGAGCAGCTTGATTGTAATTGTAGAGCCATCACCACACACTTGTTTGCTCATGTAGGACGAGAGAGCTTGCGTGGTCAATTCTGTGGGAAAAATAAAATTAAAATAAAAATTGACCTGTGAAAAAGTCATGGCACCTTAAATAGTGTACATTTTATTATTTCCCACAGTTTTACATTCTGACAATAGAAACTGTGCACTCAAATTTTTTCAGATATTTTACATTTTGAAAGAAATATGTGAGTAAATTATTATAGTTTAAACAGTCATGTTTCTTTAAATGCCATTAATCATAGAGCTGATTCTACAAATCCAAATTGTGGTGCACTGGTACCCCCTGCTGGTCCAAAAGTGAAGCACATCTATTCAAGAATTACAGGACAGGCTCACTTAGAAATTATATTGATCTAATATCCACTATAACTATGATTTTATGTGAGCTTTAAAGAAAAGAAAAGCCTGTGCTTTCTGAAGTGGCTGCATGTACTGTTGATGGTTTATTCCTGTTTTAAGCTGACAGTAAATCACACTGTGTCCTAAACCACACTGACCAATCTCTCCAACCTTCAGTATAGTTTTTTTACACATAAACAACTGGGACTTTTAGGTGACTATTGATTTATAGTATTTGTTAGCAACATAAGACTCACAGTTGATTTTTGTCATGATATACAGTGCCCTCAATAATTATTGGCACCCTTAGTTAAAATGTGTTAAAAGCCTTAAAATAAATACATTTTTTATTGCAGAAGAATAATCTCACTCTGAAAAAGTTTAGTAAAAAGCAGCCTTTAACTCAAGCAAAAAAAAAAAAGAAAAAATCCTGACTAAGAAATAATTATTTCCCATAAAATGACCTGTTTCACAATTATTGGCACCCTTAACAATTTCTTGGAAATATATGTATATGAACCATTTTTGTCATTTCTATTGTAGTTTATAAAGTGGATCAAAGTATCTAGGAACCTTTAATTAGTAATTAATAATTTCCTGTTTCCCTGGGGTATAAATATGGCATCACACAAAGGCCTGTTTCTTTTACTCACTCTTAAACATGGGAAAGACAAGAGAAGACACTATTCAAGTAAGACAGATGTGTGTCGACCTTCATAAATCAGGCAATAGCTACATGAAAATAGCCACTCACCTGCAGGTGCCCTTATCTACAGTCAGAGCAATCATCAAAACGTTTAAAACATCTGGAACTGTGACAAACAAGTCTGGAAGGGGACGCAAGTGTATCTGCATGGTGAGAAGGATGGTAAGAGAAATAAAAAGTTCTCCAAAGCTCACTGTAAGAAAATTGAATCAAATGGTAGCATCTTGGGGTTGAGGTCTCCCAAACAATCATCAGGCACTATCTACATGCCAACAAGCTGTTTCGGAGGCATGCATGGAGAAAGCCTTTTCTGAGTTATACTCATAAGCGTGAATGGGTGGACTGTGTGCTTTGGTCTGATGAGACCAAAATAGAGCTTTTTGGCAACAAACACTGTAAGCGTAACACCAAGGATGAGTACGCAGAAAAGCACCTCATGCCTACTGTTAAGTATGGGGGAGGATTGGTGATGCTGTGGGCCTGTTTCTCCTCCAAAGGACTTGGGAACATTGTAAGGACACATGGGATCATGAACTCTTTGAAATATCTGGACATTTTGAATCAGAATCTGGTGGCCTCTGCCCAAAAGTTGAAGATGGGTAATCACTGGGTCTTTTAGTAAGATAATGACCTTAAACATGTGGCCAAATCTACTCAAACATGGTTCACAAGACACAAAATCAAGCTCCTCTCATGGCCATCTCAGTCCCCAGACCTCAACCCAATAGAAAACCTGTGGGGTGAGCTGAAGAGGAGAGTGCAGGAGAAGACCCAGGACTCTGGATGATTTAGAGAGGTTGTGCAAATAGGACTTGTCAAAGATGCCTCTTTCTGTATTCTCCCTTCTTGTGAAGAGTTATAGAAGATTAAGTGCTGTCTTGTTGGCAAAAGTAGGTTGTACAAAGTACTAAAACCAGGGATGCCAATAATTGTGGCACATATGATTTCATTCAAAAGATTTATTTCTTAATGTGTGATTTTTTTTTCCCACCAAATAAAGTCACTTAAATTAAAGCTTAGATTTTTTCTCTTTTTTGCATTGTTGTCCTATATTATTTTTATTAAAAAAGAATTTATTAGAAGCCAAAGAACACTTCTTAACCAGGGGTGCCAATAATTATGGAGGGCACTGTATACTGCATATAATTCTGTACTTAATCTGTATATACACCCTGTACATTTAACATAACCATTAACCGTTGCAATTTTCACTATCACAGCCTTGTTATTTATGTCTCCTAATGGTGTGTGTGTGTGTGTGTGTGTGTTAATTTCTACTGTTGCTACTATTTGCACTTCTGGTAGATGCTAAACTGCATTTTGTTGCTCTGTGTTCTGTACTGTGCAATGACAATAAAGTTGTGTATCTATATATAATCAATCCATTAATCAATCATATAAGCTCTTTCTCTTTGGCTCTCGTTGAAGGCGGACGCATTTTCCTCCCTCTCCTACCCTCCTACCTCCCTGCTTGCTCTCCTGTCTTGTCTGCTAATAGGTGATTTTTTGTTTTCCCACCTGGGCTCCCGAACTGTGCCCCACTAGGGCGCAGTCCGGCGGATGAGGAGGGTTTTATTTTTTATCACCTCCCCCTCCCTCCCCTTTGTGTTCCACTGTTTTTCTTCTGACTGTTGATAATATCGCTGTACTTGTACTTGTGCACTGACAGTAAATTGATTCTGATTCTGATACTGAGATAAAAGGTAAAATAGCATCTTACCCAGGTAATGTTTTTATACAGAGCATTGGTTCTTCACTATGATGAAGAATTTATTGCCTATGGTTCTATATAGTACATTATATGTACAAAAGTATTGGGACATCTACTCATTCACTGTTTTTTATGAGAAATTCTTATTATTAGAAATTATTAGATTTTTAGATTATTAGAAAAAAATTATCTTGTCTTCATTGGTGTAACAGTCTCTACTGTCCAGAGAAGGTTCTGTCTACTAGAACATTGCTGTGAGGATTTGATTGCATTCAGTGACAGGAGTGTTATTGAGGTCAGGATGTTGGATGATCACCAACCCACCTCATCTCATCCCCATGCCTCAACCTACTTTTTTATAATTAATTTTTTTTTTTTTTTAATAAAAAAAATGTGATATATATTTTTAAATTGTATTTCTTTTTTATATTTGTCTAGGGCGGCACGGTAGCTTAGTGGTTAGCACATTCACCTCTCAGCGCTGGGGTCTTGGGTTCGATTCCCCATCTGAGTTGAGTTTCCATGTTCTCCCTGTGTCTGCGTGGGTTTCCTCCGGGGTCTCCAGTTTCCTCCCTCAGTCCAAAAACATGGAGGTCAGGTAAATTGGGTACTCTAAAATTGTGTGTGTGTGTGTGTCACCCAGCGCCCTGTCCTGGGCTTAGTTGACTAATGTAATGCCCTGCCCTGCACCCAATGAGGGGGTAGGGGACTAACCACTACCCTGATAAGGATTAAGCGGGTGTGATAATGAATGAATATTTGTTTCATTTTTTATATTTTATATTGATTATTTTATATTTCATTTTTGGTGTTAAATTGAATAATTTCAAATAGTTTGCAACCATTTAAATATGCAAATGAGCCTTTACTAAAGAAACCTTGAAGAATCTGTTTTAACAGTGTAGAGGAACTACTGAACTTGATAATGTAAACATCATAAGTTATTTAATATCAACCAAGCCAACTTCAAGCCAACTGAGGTTGTCCAACAATGAGAATGTGATCAGATTCTTACCAATTCTGCCTTCTTTGCTTCTGGGTGTTTCTCTCTTGGCAGCAATACTGGAAAGAAGCACTTTTTAAAAGGGTTCTTTAAGAGAAAACATCTCCCAGTGTGGGACTCAAACCCATGGCCCCGGGACGAAGAGTCTCATGCTCCAGTGGTGGAGCTAGTCATGTTTCAGTGTAGCCCAGGAGGCCCACACCAACAGGGGAGAACTGGGTAGGAATCACAATCGAGATAGACAAGACATTCATGCTTTGCTGTCAAAAATCTTGCCGCTGGGAGAAGTACAGGTTAGGTGAGTGTGTGAGTACATTGCCTGCTTTCTAGATCCAAAACAGACAGAGACAGTTAGACATGGTGCTTTTGTTTTTAGGTTTTATTAAAAAATGTCATTTAATATGGCCTCTCAAAACCTTTGAATTCTAGCACTGGGAGCATCCTCTGTGCAGTCACTCTTCTCATACTTCCACTGACCCTGCACTCTTAAAAAAGATGGGTTTTCAAGGGTTCCTCAGTAAAGAAAATGGCTTGATATAGAACCATAAACACTCAAAGTGTGGATTAAGGGCTCTTTGCATGGTGAAAGCGTTCTTCACATTGATGAGGAAAGTGTTTTAGATGGTTCTATACAGAACCTTTATGAAAATGGTTCTGCTGTAGTTATGATGTCAAGTGTGTAATAATTGAGGAACCCTTTATGGTGCCATATTGAACCATTTTCAAAAGGTTTCTATTTAGAACCATCTACAAAACATTCTTCATCAATCTGAAGAACCTTTTCACCATGCAAAGAACCTGAGTGTTCATGGTTCTCTATAGAACAATTTTCTTTACTAAAGAACCCTTGAAGAACCACCTCTTTTAAGAGTGTGTGATAGGATGCTTATGATTCATAAGTACATGTACTGATAAGTAAGGATGGATCTCCAGATGGAGGGTGGATCTACAGGAATAGGGTGGATGTCCAATGGCAGGCAGGATCTCTATGCAAGATGAATCTTAGACAACACAGTGGATTTCCATCTACAGAGGTGGAATAGATCTCCTGAAGCCAGATGTATCTCCAACAGCAAAGTACACATCCATGAGTAGGACAGATCCTTAGGAATACAATGGACTTCCCAGGAGTAGAGTGGACTTTCATGAATAGAGGTCTCCAGGAACCAGAGCTCTAGGAATTAGCTGGCTCTTCAGGAGCAGGGGAGATTGGGTGCTGATGTGCCTTTTTAGCAGAGGGGTGAGTCTGATGTTGCATTAACAAGTATCTTAAAACTGATCTGAGATTTTAACTTTAGCTGGTGATTCATTTCCTCATAAATAATCACAATCAACAGTTTAATGGTCTCTTATTGGTTAATGTTTCAAGTACAAGTCTAAAGTGACCACTGGTCAGAGGTGTATTTCCCAAAAACTCTCTCCTCTCCTCCATCTCAAATAAACAAACTATCCTGACCTCTAAAGCTTTAATAACACCAAAGCTGTGTCTGAAATGGTCCACTTGTTTACTCCTTCACTGATCACTAGTTAGAATGTTCTACATAGGACACCACACAAAGCCACAGTGATGGAAACAAGATTCTGACGTCACTGACTTACACGAAACAAATATTGCCATTTAGACAAACTTTTTTCCTCTTTTATTAAATTTTATTAGTTTTTACCACATTTTCAAATCACATAATACAGAATTTCTTAAAGGAAGAGAATAGAAAAAAGAATCTAAAGAAACCCTAAAGGGGCAAAAAGTAATAAAATAAATATTATTAATACAAATTAACTTGCAAAAAGAGTTAAACTTCAGCAAGTAAATGATCTGTTATATTTTAATTTGATTTATTCATTTATTTATTTAGTTTTTTTGCCCACCATCACCACCCCATCCCCCGCCCACTTCTGAGGACAAATTATATATATATATATTAA
>BRDA01034545.1:14820-34892 GCA_036984385.1 Crenuchus spilurus | reverse complement strand
CCTTCACACTCTGCTCTTACTGGTGCAATGTGACATTAATGAAGACTGGCCACCAGACTGGTCCAGTTTAGCCATGAAACCTCCCACACTAACATAACAGCTGTTTCAGTTTCGTTGTCTAACCCCTGTATATCGAATTTGGGGATGTAAATAGAGTAAAGTATAAGGAAAAATATATTTAGGTGTGATCATATATTTAAGGCTTTGACTAAAATGTAATAATAAATAACATGCAACCCACAAATCCATTTCCGTCCCAAGTGGAGAGAAACTACTTCAACCCAACACAAATTGGCTTTCATGTAAACCTCATCAGCTGTGTTAAACAAATATTTCTATGAATCCTTTAACTGAATCACTTCTTCCCCACTCGTGCTGGCCAACTTTAACTGGATCTGAATGATATCTGAAGTGTTGGGTGACAGTAAACACAAACTTATGTGCACACACACACACACACACATACATGTGATCTGCTGTGTGTTCCAGGTTCACAGCGATGAGATGAAACAGCACAGCCTGGAAAATATTCATCATAGTGACAGCAGCCAGGCTCTGCTGTCTGTGTACTGCGGGCAGACTGAGCAGCACCACCAGCAGCAGGCACTCTGATTATGTCTTACAGATCTGGCTGCTGAGCACAGATGCATTTCCCTTACAAAACAGTTCTCTGCAGCTCTGATGAAAGAGTCGTGGATGACAAGAAACAGATTCAACACGTCTTTGCTTTCAGGCTCCAGCTTTGGCGGTTTGACTTTTACAGCAAAAACTGTAAAAGACATGCTACACAGACACACTGACACTGAAGTGTGCACACACACACACAGACAGGCACACACACACACACACACAAATCCATATTCCAGTGCAGACACATAGCCGATGCATTTTCTTTACTGGTACAAAGCCTGATGGCTCCAAAATATATTGAGATGTGATTTAGTCTTGTGGGCAATGCCTTTCGAAAGAAATTTTAATGACAGCCTTGTCCTTGAGACATAGCGTTAGCATACTCAGCAGGCCAACCCCACCCCTAGGGTTGCCAACCATCCCGTAAAATACAGACTCATTCCTTATTTGTAAACTAAAAGTCGTGTTCCGTATTGAACTGATACAGGACGCACTTTGTTCCGTATTTTTATCAAAGGAGGAGAAATGCTTAAGGTTGGACTGAGACAGAGCAATATGTATGAATGTAAAGGAAACTCTGCTACTCTCCTCAGCCTGTCGGTCATTTTCCAGCACAAAGAGAGTGTGTGTGAGTCGTGATCAATGAAAAGCGCTGTTTGACCCTTCGAGGGCAATGTTATCCCGTCGGACAATGTTTCTGACAGTGTAAGACCTTTTTTTAATAGGTGGAACATCCAAGCCACGCTCCACTGCCAGGGGTATTCCTTATTTGAAGATCTAAAAGTTGGCAACCCTACCCACAAGTAAATATGCTAAAGAGTGAACTCAACACTAATCATGTGTTAATTTGGAGGTTAATTTGAAGCTTCTATCATTAGACAAACACATTGATCTAGAAGAACATTCAATGGGAGTGACCAGCTGCATCCATTCTCTATACCAACAAAACATGTTAAGACCAACCAAAACCCATGGATTAACTGATGTACAGTCTTTACTGTCCACTGTATTAGTTTCTGGCACTGCTGACTAAAAATGGCCAGGTATGACCTACATAGAGCCATCAAGGAAGTCAGGAGACCAGACAGAAGCTGAAGTGCTACCAAGAAACTGCTGACAGTGCATGAGGCAAGGACTGCAAAGCATCAGAACAAGAACGGTGGGGAGACAGACATTCCACACTGTCAGAACTGATTTCTATACCCACACTGAATCCCTCACCAAGCACATAATTATGCACTGGCAGAACTGAGCAGGACCCTGAGACTAAATGAAAAGGAAGCAACTGTCCCCACCAAAAAAGCCCCAGGTGGGTAGTCAGGACTTATGAGAAGTAAAATCATCTTAAGGGGAATAATCTGGCTCACATGATGACTGGGAAAATGCATCTAAAACTACTGAAACTGGGCAATCTGTGCACATCTCTCATGAAACAGCAAACTAATGGGTGCTTGCCCATGGTGACATGCCAACATTGCTGCCAAATACACATGAATACTGTAGGTTCTGCCTTGATCCAAAAGACTCTGTAAGAAACAGAATATTAGGCAATGGGCATGAAAAGGAAATAATCGCTAACACCAAGACAATATTGGAAGTAGTGCTTGTGCACTGGATAACAACCACTACTGTGGGAAAATCCATAGCACTCAAACTCATCCTCTCATGGCCCGGACTCATACAGTCAAATGTTCAAGATGTGGGTGGAACATTTTTTTCTCTGGGCTTGAGACAGAAGATCTCTGTGCAGTGGGAGAGTTCAAAGCTCTTGTGATAGGAACTGAATGATTTCTGGGTTTACCAGGCCAAGCTGGAGCAACCAATAGGAGAAATTGGCCCTTTTCTCTTACTCTGGCTAGAGTGGCTTAGCTCTTATCACATGGCATCAAGTAGTTTTTAGCCATGGGTGGGCTAAGACATCTACATCTACTCCTATAGGCATGTCACGTCCATCAGGGAGAAGAAGGTAGGACGGTACATATTTGGGCAGGAGGCAAATAGACCTACCTGAAGTAATCTGTAAACTGTAGTCTCTGTACAGAGGGTTCCCCCTGGAGAGAATTTCCACCTCAACATTCACGTGGACTGGCACATGAGTCTGAAGCATGTGCTGCTCCAAGGGAGTAGTTTGCATGCCAGCTGTTGGAGACAGAGGGAGTGCATGCCTCTCTGCCACTTTATGTATGCCACCGCTGTGGTGCTGTCTGATTGAAAGTATGACAGCCTGGAGATGGGAAGTGTCAAGAAAGACTGCAAGTAGCTGGAGGAAGTTTATGTGTTTTGAGCGCTGGTGGGGAAGCCTGATACCATTCACCCTCAAACCCCAGATAGGTTTGGTGATCACGGTGAATGTCTGTGTGTAAGCATCCTTTAAGTTGAAGTGAATCCATCTCCTCAGCAAATGGAATTGAGAGAGTTTGGGCCTACACTGTAGATTTGACAATCCCTGTATTAGTACGGCTAAGTCAATCATCTACCTCTTTAAAAACAGCAATGCCAGCATTAGTAAACAAATGGAATGAGGTAATGGTCTGGTTATGGGGTCATAATCTTATTAGTACATAACATAGTACAACAATTCCACTGATCAAACAAGCCACAAAGCACACAGAGCATCCACGCTTTTATGAAAGTGTGTATTTGTGTTGGCTTATCTCTAATACACACATGAGCAGCAAGAGAAACCCTACACATTATTATTTACATCTCCCCCTCCCTGTGTGAATCAGATCTGACTGCCATATGCTGTTTTTCTCTACTGCTAGTGTTGTCGTCCAACAGCAACCCCCACTGTCTCAATCTTCTTAAGTAGTGATCTTGTATAATCTGAGCTGATCCACAACTAGCCTCACAATCCACCCTAAAACAACTAAAGCTGACTGCTCTGAGCTTCCAGGATGCCAAACCACATAACGCCAACACTAAGTCAACATTAACAGTTCACTAGACTTCAAAAGACAACAGTATCTATACAGTGCCACCATTTCAAGCACTGCATAGTTCAAGATATCTCTGAAAGCAGAGCACTGCCTAACTGATAGTAAACTACACACCGAGTTAAGACACCACACATGGTGCTCTGCCACCATGCCAGGCACACGGTATATCAACACATACACAGCATGGGTGCATCCACTGCCTCTACTCACACTACTGAGCAGATAAATGTTCTCACAAGAGTTTCCCCTACACCATCTCATACAGAAATACAAATCTAGTGTTGACATACATCAACATTATACACTGCAAAAACAGCACTACTTAAATAAGCCAAATATTATTAAATGTGATTTTTCTTGTTTTGAGAAACAAAATCTGCCAAAGTAAGCTAAAGTTGCTTGGCTAAAATTCTAATAACTAGCAAATTGAAACTCATATGTGTTTTTAAATTAAACTAAATTGTCAAGAATTGACAAAAATGTAAAAATCTTTTTTTTTTTAAATGAGTGCTACAAACTTTTGATTTAAAGTCATTAACTACATTTCTTAAATTGAGAATTTGTTTAAGTGGCCTTATTCTTAAGATAAGAAAAATAATTGCATTTTTATTCTGGAATTTCAACCAGCCACAGTCATACCCTGTAACTGGTAAATGCAGCTCAAGATGAGCTGAAATATCTTATTAAGGAAAAGTTAGACATATGTTCTTATAATGAGCTTAATTTTCTTATGCAAAACTTGCTTGTTAAGGATATTTTTTCTTTTTAGACAAAAATGTCCATAAACAAGGTTTTTTTTTACTTTCTTAAAAATCGTTTTTTTTGCAGTGTATGTGATTGTTCTTGAAAGGTCTCTTCAAATATGCCAGTTGTTTTTTTTTTTTACATTACATATTTCCACAAAAGACATTATTATCAGTCAAGCCACAAAACAAAAAGGTAAAATCATCAATGGATCAAAGAGCTTTTATCCAGAACAGTGACCTGCTTAAGTATGTATATAATAAATTCCAAATCTAAAGGCATATTAAAGAAGTAACACAAGCAAGGCAAGGCAGGGCATTACACACTATCTATCCTAGCTAAGCCCAGAACAATTTAGAGTAGCCAATTCACCTGACTTCCATGTTTTTGCACTCTGGGAGGAAACTGGAAACCCCAGAGGAAACACACACAGACATTTGGAAACTCCACCCAGATGGGGACAATACCTCAGCTCTGAGAGGCGAGTGTGCTAACCATCAAGCTACCGCGTTGCCCAATTCTTCAATATATGTTTACAAAACATCCAAAAAATGTGGATGTGGAAAAATCCAGTCATGTTCCATATTCAACATCCATTAATTAATTTCTGTCATTCAGTGTCAATTCATAACTTCCAAAAATAACATATTTAGTGCCAAATATATTTGTAACCAAATCTTCACTGTGGTCCTCATTTGAGGAAGTAGTATTTGTTTGAAAGTGAGGCTCAATTATTCATTTGCTTTCTTCCTCCTTATTAGGAGACTAACAGGGGTTAAGCAGCGGCCATCTGAACTCAGAATCCATTAACCCTCTGAAGTTGGTGCTCCCGCCACTGGCATATTAACGAAATTCTACAAGAACACACATAACTCTGTGAGATGTTATCCAAGAAACAAAACCAAACATACCCTGGAAACCTTAAAGGGTCTACTTTCTAAATATATATAGCTTGAATCGAAATGTATTTTTAGATATTTGTGACAGGATATTTTTTAAAGTGACTCAGACAGCTGCACATTTTTTCCTGCCAAATGATTTTCCTTGTAATATGGGACATACCATTGGAACCAGCCATGGAATGTGTGGAATGTGAATCTGATTAAAGAGCTCTCACCTGAGTGTTCACACCTATCTCATAAATATTCAATCTAGGAACCACTGAATGAGTCAAACACATTAACTCACATTTTTTTTTTATTTTGAGATAAAAGCTAAATAAAAAGCTTTAGAGACAAAAAGTTTTAGAAATAAAACCACATACAATTTCTAAACAATGCAATGAGCAGTGTGTAGCCAACACCTCTGTTTATTCAGTTCTGAGTTCAAAAGTCTTGGCTAGAAATGTTTAGAGTGGGTTTTTTCACAATATATCAGCACATCTGAAAGTTTAGAGCAGATTTAATCAAAATATAGATTTATGACACTTTCTGTTTTGACACTGCTGAGTTTGTACTGAACAAAAGACTGTGTAACACTTTGTAAAAAAATTTTTTAGATGGGTGTAATTTGTAAAAAAAAAAAAAAAAAAATCAAGCCATGTTAGACTGATTTGTTAAAAAAGAGATGTACTAGTGTTTTTACTTCCTGAAAAAACTGAAAAGGACCATCTGTCTTCTCAGATCCTCACAAACTTTTGCAGTATTAGGAGCATCCAGACAGACTGTATGACTGTGGAATGGCAGCTCCACTGTGGCTGACAAAAGGCCTTGCAGAGGGTGATGAAGACTGCTCATTGAATCACTGGTGAACAGCTCCCACCACTGAAGACCTTTACTGGCTATGCTTGTCTGAGCAGAGCGACCTCCTGCCATCCAGCAAGAGACACAGGAGCATTTGGGGCAGAGCAAGTTTGCTCCACCTTCATCCCAGCATCCATCCCACTGCCGAACTCTACACTGCAATGGTTGAACAAACAATTACTGCACCATTGTAAATAATCTGTACTATTGATTTAACTTATCCTGTAACATATACTGTACTTACACTCCACATTTCTTTTGTGCACTTTACTCCCTGCATACACTTAGTCTGTATATGAATGCAACTGTGATGGATGAGACTCAGTAAGGTAAATAGAATCCACATGCAATTCTATTTACACTGCATAGTCCATACTATGTCTGTATACCTGCATAAACTCATAAAGACTTTTTTATATCATATCAAGATACTACACTGGGTAAAACTGGGACCTTGGGAATGTAATTTCTTCAATCTTAAGAGTTACTAGCGTGAACACGAAAGTCTTGAAACTTAGGTTACATTCACATTACAAGCCACATTGCTCAAATCTGATTTAACTATCTTGATGGTTCACATTCACAAATGTAAGTGAGCTGTATCTGTTTGTAATGTGAACATACCTGCACATCGATACATGTATACACATCGCCTTTGTCACAAACAACAAAAAGCGTCATACTTTGTGCAGGGTTGCCAGGTTTGCAAAAATACAGAGTTGTCGGTTTGCAGGGTTTTTGCACTAAATGAAAGAAGACATTGAATGAGAAAGTTAGATTTGAAGAAGATTTACATTTTAAAGCTCACTGAAATGTACGTGTCACTTTAAATTTTCAGCTAGTTTCCGTTTGTGTAGCATGACCTTCTGATATAAAAGCGGTAGGTGGGTTGTAGGATCTGGCAACCCTGATTTGTGCATGGCATTTTGCTCAGGAGGACAGTAAACAGGTGGTGGACTGTACATGATCTGGTGAAGAAAGTGAATAAATGCCAGCTGCTTTTGTTGTTTTCAAAGTGACGTGAGCAAACAAGAGTGTTTATTAGAAGAGTAGAAGTAGTAATATTAGAAAATTAGAATAAAGAGTAATATTAGAAAATACAACGTTGTTTAACAGTTCTTTAACTACTCTATGCTAACTGCATTTTGGTTCCTTGTACTTGTACTAAGCAATGACAATATAGTTGAATCTATCGGTCTATCTGATCATAACTCTGCTTCACAGTGGCCGGCTCTCTTTAAGTGTAAGCTACTGACTTACATTCTGGTACATCATCCACACCTAATGATGAAGCATCTGCTCTAAACTTAATGTTTTTTTCTGGTCAATTAATACTAAATGCAGAAGTAATATAAGCCCTGCGTTCGACAGTAAAAACTTCTGGTGTTGCATACGAAGTGTAATTGTTTTTGCCAAAGGAGGTCATGCAATTATTTATTATATTTCTGCCAGAAACGTCAAAGCAAGTGGACCATTAAAACACTGTAGGCATGTTGGTAAGTTCTGGCACTGGCCAGATTCCAAAAGGAGGTTTCTTGAAGCAAGAGCACAAAGGAGCAAAATGGCATGATCTTTGTCCTTTTTTTTGTTCTGCAGAGAAAAGTATCAGTCAGAACCTCAAACACTGTCTATGTAAATTCTTCCAAAAGAATGACATTCTTTCAGAATGCAGTGCTCCAAAAAGGTTTCTCAACCCAGTCATGGTCCACTGCTTTCATGAAGAATTAGTCTGACTTCATACATGCTCTTAAAATACCCTAGTGGTGTGTTACTTTATAGCTAAAATATTTAGGTCATATTTTATAGTCTTTTGTTTGGTTTATTAGCTCCTTCAACCTGCCCGTTAGTAACTTCCATTGTGCACGGCTTCTAGCTACTATATGCCTTCATGCTCTGCTACTGGCAAAAATGTTTCTCAGTGGTCAGAATCCCAACAATGAAATGTAAACTGATAAATAAGCATTTCTTAAAATAGCTTGTGCAACAAACAGTGACACAAACAGTGCCCAATATGAGAACAATGCGATGGTAACCACAAGAATGTAATGCCTGATAATGGTCTGTTCTTCTTCTTTTTGCCACTTCTCATTGAACATCTTTTTAGAAGGCAGATCTAAATGTTACTCAAGCAGCCACGTACAGAAAAATATGGCTGACTATCCGACAAACACGCCTCAAACTACTGCACATAAACATGGTGAAAAAAACTCAGGACTCTTCTCCCATCTTTACATCATGACTTGGACAAGTAATACAGCCATGTCACAAAAGTGGCCACTCACAGCACAAAGCGAGGAATGGAACCATGTTTTTTTTAATACTATCATGGTGGTAGTGCCAAGGTACTACAATGGTAATGCTCCAGTAATGCAACAAGTTTAGCCAAAGTAATAATACCAACACAGGTGCAGGTCATAAAATTAGAATATCATGAAAAAGTTGGTTTATTTCAGTAATTCCATTCAAAAAGTGAAACTTGTATATTATATTCATTCATTACAAACAGACTGATATATTTCAAATGTTTATTTCTTTTAATTTTAATGATTATAACTACAACTAATGAAAATCCCAAATTCAGTATCTCAGAAAAATAGGATATTTACTTAAGACCAATACAAAAAAAAATTATTTTTAGAAATTATACTGAACTGAAAAGTATGAACATGAAAAGTATGAGCATGTACAGCACTCAGTATTTAGTTGGGGCTTCTTTGGCCTGGATTACTGCAGCAATGCAGTAACTTGAAGTGAAGACAAGAATGGCCATGGGCATGTTGGTGATGGTCAAATTGACAAAGATGTGGAAAAGCAAGTCAATGAGCACCAACACCAAACTAAGACTGATGAAAGCCTTGGTCTGGCCAGTAGCTACATATGGATGTGAAGCCTGGACACTGAAGAAAGAGGAAGAAAGACGTATTCAGGCTTTTGAGAACAAGTGCATCAGGAAGTTGCTGAAGATCTCATGGATGAAAATGATGACCACTGAGCAAGTCTATGAGATGCTAGAACTCAAAAGGAGTTACTGATGCACGTTAAATCCTGCAAGTTACGTTACTTCGGTCATGTGATGAGGCAGCACATGAGAGCATTGAAGGAAGTGTTATGACTGGACTTGTGGAGGGAGTCAGAAGACGTGGAAGACCAAGAATAACCTGGATGGATAACATCAAGACGTGGACTGGATTATCAGGTGCTAGCCTGCTACAAGCAACCAGAGACAGATGGCATTGGAGAGAAGTGACTCATCTGTGCAGCCTACCATCAGTCTGTGGCACTGCTCAGGTGTTATGAGAGCCCAGGTTGCTCTGATAGTGGCCTTCAGCTCTTCTGAACTGTTGGGTCTGGTGTATCACATCTTCCTCTTCACAATTCCTCATAGATTTTCTATGACGTTAAGGTCAGACGAGTTTGCTGGCCAGTTAAGAACAGGGATAACATGGTCCTTAAACCAGGTACTGGTAGCTTTGGCACTGTGTGCAGGTGCCAAGTCCTGTTGGAAAATGAAATCTGCATCTCCATAAAGTTGGTCAGCAGCAGGAAGCATGAAGTGCAGTGCTCTAAAGCTTCCGGGTAGATGGCTTAATGAGGACCACATCATTTAAATCAGAATAAATTAATTAAACATCATAAAAACAGATCTGTTTTTTTAGTTGGTATGCTGGTATGATGCACAGCTATTTCTTACAACTCACACCAGATGCGAGAGAGCTCAGGGTCACTATCATCAACACAGACACCTAGAAATGAAACTACTTGACATGGTGAGATAACATAGTATACATTATTAGATCATAAGTCCAGAATTAGAAAATAGATGTATAGTTGGCTGAGTTTGAAATGGCACAAAGCCATTTTTTGCAGAGGCCAGATGTTTTCAGATGTATATTAACTTGCAAATCTGATATTTTCAAATCAGATCTGTGCAACTATGTATGTGATCCTTGACTGAATACATATCTGAATCACGGCTGTTTGACCTTAATGAGAATCACAGTGTATTACAGATATGTGTCACTTATCCACACAATGTTTTATCAAGTTAAATAACTTTAAATGGAGCAAAAAAGTCATTGAGCTTGTAACGTGAATGTAGCATTTATTCACTTGCAATACTGGAGACATCCATATGTGCATGTTACAGAGTCAGTTTATTTTTGGCAATCAATCAGTAGCCTCCTTGTAGCCAGACACCGCAAAGGGGTTCTCCACACAGTAAGGCATCCTGTGAATCAGAGGACTGCAAGCACCTGTTTGTCTGTTTGTATATTAATTATCCCTCAGGAAGGTCATTTGAATAATTTGAATAAGGCTGATATAATTTACGACTCATCACACAGTTAGCCTGTAAATACCAGTTTTTACTTTTGATTGTAGGGCTACACACTGAAAAAATCATCAGTGATTTTAAATACATTTTTATAAACGGGGTATATATAAACGGGGTGTCACAGCAGCTGCAGCTATGAAATTATTTTCTACAGAAAAGGGGTTGATAGCAGCCATGCAATAATCCACCTCATATCTCTGTTGAAAGAGAGATTTCATTCTAAGCTGTGAGAAGCTTTTCCACCATGTTGGAAGGTTTTCCTTTGTTTACATGCAGCTCCCTACCATGCCACTACATACCTCTCTTCTTATTTTATAGGAAAGGACCTTCCCCAATCTGGAGCCCAAGATCCATTTCCTATGTCAGCTGATCTTATAATGATCTTATAATAAATATTCAAACAACATTCCACAGTTTCACAAGTACAGTGAGGAAAACTGTATTTGAACACCCTGCAAATTTCACCCAAAGTTCTCCCACTTAGAAATCATGGCGGGGTCTGAAATTTTTATCTTAGGTGCATGTCCACTGTGAGAGACATAATCTAAAAGAAAAAATCCGGAAATCACAATGTATGATTTTTTAATAATTTATTTGTGTGTTACTGCTGCAAATAAGTATTTGAACACCTGCCAATCAGCAAACATTCCGGCCCTCAAAGACCTGTTAGTCCGCCTCTAAAAAGTCCACCTCCACTCCACTTATTATTCTAAATTAGAAGCACCTGTTTGAGGTCGTTAACTGAATAAAGACAAATTCCCAGGATGTTCAAATACTTATTTTCCTCACTGTATGTGCCAACAAATCTTGAGTTGCCGGGTGAAACGTTGAGTTGCCGGGTGAAACGTTGAGTTGCCGGGTGAAACGTTGAGTTGCCGGGTGAAACGTTGAGTTGCCGGGTGAAACGTTGAGTTGTTAGAACAAACGTTGAGTTACTGGAAGAAACATTCAATTGCTGGAAGAAACGTCGAGTTGCTGGAAGAAACGTCGAGTTGCCGGGTGAAACGTCGAGTTGCCGGGTGAAACGTCGAGTTGCCGGGTGAAACGTCGAGTTGCCGGGTGAAACGTCGAGTTGCTGGAAGAAACGTCGAGTTGCTGGAAGAAACGACGAGTTGCTGGAAGAAACATAGATGGTCTGGACGAGCAGAGCCTCAAGAGTCACACTAGGATTGAGGAGTTTCTGACATCCATAATCTTCTAGTAAAACATTTTTGGTCATAATAAATAATCTACATAATTTAAGAATGTATCAATACTGTATTCATGTACTTGTACTCAAAGAAATTCAATGATACCACCTGACAGCTGTGATAAGCTTAAGTCACATTAGCTCTTACCATTAACCTTAGATGTGATTCTTGCTGTCACTGTGGATGAATGCATGGGGGGCTTGGGGGTTGGAGTATAAAGTTTAATATAAAATTATGAAATTATTAATGCCAAGCACACTCAAGTGTTGCGAGTTTAAACAACTGACTGGGGGAAAGATTTTTAGAGACTGCACCAGTAAGGTGCTGGACAGATTTGTGATATTTATGAACATGAGTATGAATATCAAAGAGATTAAATAAAAACAGTATAAAAGCTAGTCAGGAGAGTAGATTAAATGGTAATAAAAACAGAAATCAATAATCTTATTAAATCTGCTTGATTTTTATTAAACTTGTATACTACAGGGGTTAGACAATGAAACTGAAACAGCTGGTTTTAGACCACAATAATTTATTAGTAGGTGTTGGGCCTCCTTTTGCGGCCAATACAGCGTTAGTTTGTCTTGGGAATGACATATACAAGTCCTGCACAGTGGTCAGAGGGATTTTAAGCCATTCTTCTTGCAGGATAGTGGTCAGGTCACTACGTGATGCTGGTGGAGGAAACCGTTTCCTGACTCGCTCCTCCAAAACACCCCAAAGTGGCTCAATAATATTTAGACACAAAGACTTGCTGTCTTGGTCACAGATGCGCCAGCAAGACGTGCACCAACAATTTGTCCTCTTTTGAACTCTGGTATGTCACCATAATGTTGTGTGCATTGTAATATACTATATAACTGTGCTCTTACCTGCTAACTGAACCTTCACACTCTGCTCTTACTGGTGCAATGTGACATTAATGAAGATTGGCCACCAGACTGGTCCAATTTAGCCATGAAACCTCCCACACTAACATGACAGCTGTTTCACTTTCATTGTCTAACCCCTGTATATTTGTACCACATAAGCAATATTTGATGTTTACCCGCGTGAACATTTGTAAATATACATGCAATCTAAATTTCATGCCTGCAACAACATCCAAAAGAGTTGGGATGAGAGCAAGACAGTGTATTTTGCTTTAAAATGTGTTCCAGGAGGTTGAAGCATTTTCTCTTTTGTTTCCTCAGGAGCCAACTTCATGCCCAACATACCTGGCGTAGAAACCCCAGCATTCCTCTAAAAGGCCCTGGACCCCAGCCACTCCTCTATAGCAACTCTTTGACCAGATGCGCCGCAACAAAGCTGGAGGGCTAAACCTTCCTAAGCATCCTGTCTTCAAATATTGGCCTGCTGCCCTTCCTTTCTCCAAGATGAGACAGGGCACTCTCCAGGGTGAATCCCCTGTATGGAGACTGGAGGTTACACCCTCAGGTAGTAAAGCAGATTCAGGACAAACACGGCAGAGCTGCTGCCGATCTTTTCACCTTGCACATTAGCATGCTGCACAATTTTCGCTTCACAGGCTGATAGTGACATATGGACATAGATGTACAGCTATGTATTCTAACCTAGGAGTCTCTTAGCAGCTACGCTAGTCAGGGTAAGAGAGGATCTGTCTCACATGAGCCTTGGTCTTTCCTTTTACACAGGGACTTATCTCCATCTCATAGGAAAATTTCTCCTCCCACACCTCAAATGTTTGGATCTGTGGGTTCAGTGCACAAGAGCGTCATCCACACACTGGCTTGTGGGTTTGAGTCCTAGTGCAAGTGTAAAGAGACCATTCTCTTGCTCAGTACTAACATCTGTTAGGTCAAAGCACAAGCTTCTCCACTATTAAAATGTGTTCTGCTGCATTTTGTCATGTGACATGGGTTTGTACAATGCCACTGTGGGCAAACATCCACTTGTTTGCCAATTCATGAGGGGTGTTTGCACACTGCACCCAATTTGCTAGCATTTAGTCCCTTCGGGAGAACTATTCTTAGTCCTAGATGTGCTTTCCCTTCCTTATATGCTGTGTTATGTGGATAACATCACAATATAACCTTTACAGAAATGTATGATAATGACAACTAAATAAATGATTAATAGCTCCTGCTTAAATGTCTGTCAAGTCAAATTTATTTATATATTTTTATGACAATATGAGCAAGCCAATGGTGACGGTGGCATGGAAACACTCCCTCGCAGCTTGAGAAGGAAAACTTGGGAGGAACCAGACTCGCATGTGGAGACCCATCATCCTTTGGTCAGCTACTTATAAGTTCTTGATAGACAGTCATCACACAATCCTATGTTGTAGTGTTCAGGAGTAATGAATTGGTGCCAGTAGTGAAACAGAAATGGTAGTAATAATAATGGTGGCAGCAAAAAGAGTCCAAATAAACTTCAATGGTCAGTAGTCAGTAGTGTAGGGCAGCTGGAGCAGGTCCTAGTAGTAGCTGAGTGAGCAGCAGGTCTAAGGTAACTGCATCATTCAGAGATCAGGTCTTCCACCAGTGTCTGGCCAGACCAGTGGACAAATCAACCAAACAAGACAGAGATGGAATTGTTCTGATTGGGTTTATAGACTACAAGACATATGAACCCCATCAGCTTATATATGTCCCTTCACCAACAAAACCATTTCACTGGATAAAGACAGATTTATTTAGTAGTTTCTTCATGTTTGACCCAAATTGGAACCCTGGCACACTGCAAGGATCATGGAATCCATAGATGCAAGTTGTTTTAACAAATATTTTTCAATTAACCTGAACATCAGCATCACCATGACTTGTAACATAAAAGAAAAGAAATGAAGCCCCAAGTGGCTTAGTGGGCGAAGATGCTGACACTATGACCAGAGGATCAAATACTTATTTTCCCCACTGCATAACTGTAGCATTCACACTCTTATTAACTCTGTGAACAGAACAACTAATGAAGTACAAGCTCAGCTGTAATAAATAGGTTAAGAAAGTACACCATGGCCCCGAGTGGCTTAGCAGGCCAAGACGCTGACACTATGACCAGAGGATCGTGAGTTCAAATCCCGGTCAGGCTGTTTGCCAGTTTTTGCTCTCTTCGACCCCGGCTGTCGATGGCAGTGCTCTCTCTGGGTGTGTAAGATGGTGCTCGCTCCCCATCACTTTCACAATACAATGTCCACTGGCTCAGGCATCTACTGATTGGACCATCGGAGCTGGGGATCCTGCCCTTTCCTCCAAGTGTATTGGCTCCCCAGTGACGGTGTATCAGCAGTAGTTGTAAAAGAGGCGGTGGCCACATCACACGCATCAGAGGAGGCTTGTGTTTGTCATTACGCTCTTAGAGTCAGCAATATTGCAAAGTGATGGGAAGAGCCCCTAGCAGATGGGATGGGTTAATTGGCCACTACTACACAAAAATTGGCAAAATACTAGAAATAAAACTGTAAAAGAGAAAAGAAATGAAAATATAAGCAAGAGGTAAAGCCTCTGGCAAAGGCAGCGCATTTAACTTCATCTTTTGGGAATATCTGCTTTTGTTTGAGTCATGCTGCTTTGGCATTCCCTTTGTTCTGTTTCCCACCTCTTCCTTTGTGTTATAAGGTGCAATTCCATCAGTAGCCAGTGTTCCCTTGTTACATACGTGGTAATGTGCAAGGCTGCCATCCACAAAATCACCAGGTTGATCCTCTACACAAGGCCTTAATGACTGTTAGGGGACTGGGGAACAGTGAGTATCAGTTATTAAGGCATGTGTGCATTTGTTTTTATTTGCATAGACACAAAGCCTCTTACTGAGTCCATATTCCTGTCATTACAGTCTGCTAGGGTGCCTGCTAGGTTATCTCCTGCTGGGATAGCTGGAATGTCTCTATTCCATGACTCAGCAGCCCTGGATGTTTTTATTTGTGGATATGGTAAGTTCCAGCTCCTTGATCTTGAAGGTGAGCGATCTGGCATTTGTGACGAAGAAGCTCTGCAGTGATGGCTTGTGTGCGTCTCTGCTTAGCCTCGCTCGTATTCCAGCTCGACAAGCTTGCATCTGCTTCCTTTCTATGCACCGCCTCTTTTGTCCTTAAAATATACTTCTACAGTGGTTTGATGAGCTCCGGTGGGATGTGGTGTCCGAGTACATTTAGGTTAAAATGCAGTTCTCAGGTATCAAACCAAGAGTAGACATTTCATTGCTACTGTATTTTAAGTGTGATTGAGCATTGGTAGCTCTCAATATAACTGACAGTTAATTAAATGAAAAGAGCCGGAGCCAAGCCACTGCACCACCTGTTCTCCTTAGCATGCCCACCTCTGATGTGCTTCCATCCCTGCACTTCTACCCACAAACCATCCTCACCGTAGGAACACTACTCTTAGATCAGGACATAGTCAGTTCATATATTTCTTTAATCTTTCAGATATATAACTTTGTGTAATTACTCAAAAAATATTACTTTTATGGACATTATCTATTTATTCAGTTAATACAGTTGACTGGGGGCCTTAATGAAATATCTGACATGTTTTGTTTTAAATACCAAAAGCTTCCTCAGCCCTGCTCAGAATGGTTGGCCTAAGTGGCTATTCTTGCTCACCCCACCCGCTCTGCCACGAGCTTGTCCACAACAGATACTATCTAATGAAAATTATACTCTGTCATCACAAAGAGACTCTCCGCTTTGCGATACGTGAGAGTCAACATCGATTGTTGGCAACTCAGAGTTGAAGATCAATCCAGACTCCCCATCATTATCTCCACTCAAGCACAAGAGGAAAACAGTGCTGGAAGACCACATTCAGCAACTCTAAGCCAGATTAAAGCCACATTAGCATTATAATCATCCTATAGCTAACTTCAGCTTCATGCAGAAACAGCTGAAATACTAATATATGCCACTGACCATCAGTATCAATCCCTCTTTTAGGAAGTTAATTATAGTCCTCAGTTGTTCTAAACTAGCTGAAAAAGCACTCAGACACAAAGTTGTTATCACACACGTACAGGCTCTGTTCACTCTTTACGTCATAAAAAATGGAAGAGAAGGTGGAGCTACTCAGAAGAAGGTGGAGATCATTATAATGAGTCCTCTTATTGCACAATAACTATTAAGGTGTCAAATTCTGTATTTCATGTTTTCAGATCTGTTGTGGCCACAAACGGTTTGTCATATTTCACAGTTTGTTGGTTGGTACGCACTGCAGACATTCAAACAGATGTTTAAAAACACTGAAAAATGGTAAATGTCCCCTTTAGATCCATTAGGAACATGGCAATTTAAAATAATTTGAATGCTATGTCTTATAAACTGTTTTATCTGCCATTTTTCATTAAAAGGAAAATGCATTAGACTGCAAAAAATGTACAGCCATGTTCCTTTAACAAAGTCAACACTTGTGTTCACTTCATGCCTCAACCCTCGGAAAGCACATCGAATACCCTTCAGCTGAGCTCAAATATTGGACCAGCCCTTAAAATGTCCTAAGGGACTCTCCCGAGGGGAAATGGTAAGGTTAAAGAGCATGTAAACACTGGTATCGAAACACAGCTAAGAAGTCACTAATTTTCAAAGTGACATGACACATGACTCTCTATTATGTAAAATTATATTATACTAACCCAGCAATGGACTGGCGCCCTGTCCTGGGCTTAGTTGAGATGGGGTAGGGGACTAACCGTGACTCTGACAAGGATTAAGTGGGTGTGATAATGGATGGATGGATATATTATATTATATGAAAAATTCTGTACATTATAACCTTTATTAAAAAGTTGTTTTTTTAAAGTCACTGGTAATCTTACAGTTGTTCTGCAACAACAGAAATAAAGCTTTGAAAGTTGATGCTAACAACTATACAGGTGTCCCAAATTTAGTTGATTACTGTTGCGAATCCTCTGTCTGCGAAATAAGCAGTGTTACTACAGACTGTGTTACTACGGCCTATGGGACAATGCTGCCTTGCTGGAGGACTATATTGTCCTCATAATGGTGAGAATAAGTCAATTAATTAAGCAATAATACACTCGAGGCACTGGTGTGGCACAGCTGGAGATCAGTACACCAGTGCCAACATCTCACATTATAGCACGACCCTCGAGTGTATTATTGTGATTATACCACAGTTCTGTTATCACTGTTTATCAGTCACTCCGCTACTAAAACATCATCAGACTGTGTGCATCAGTCATAATAGTCAAGAAACATCATTTTCCAATAACTGTTTATTATACGGACAAGAAATGCAGACACACTGATGTTAAAGATGTCGTTTTCGGGTGTAAACTGTGACTCTTTAATTAAACATCAGTCACAGGTGATCAGAGCTTCATATATCTGTTAAGTTCAGCTCTTAACTCAGTGAAGCTGCCGGTAGAAGTGGATTCTTTTCATTTTTGTTGATGGTACTAAAGCTTTATCCTTGCTCTTCAGCCGAGCTGTAAATACAATAAAAGTCCAGTTATATTTAAAGAGCTTCGGTCAGTGTCGTTATCGTCAATATCAGCATTCCTAGAACTTCTCCCAGCCAATCAGATTATGGTGAGGAAACTAACTGTGATATAATTAAGAATAACAGACTACTATATCACTTAAGTGTAGCCTTTTTCTTCAGAGAAAGTGCAGTGAAGGACACAGGGTCAGGGTGGTTTGCTGGACAGAACTGAACAAAAGTGTGAAAGCAAAGCAACCTACAAATAAAATATATTTGTGCTCAGAAACAGTGTTGGGAGGGATCAATAGTTGATGTCCAGTGTTATATATATGGCTGACATATGTTTTCGCTTTGAGTTAAAATTGTGTTAAATATTTTAGAAAAAATATGTAAATAAATAATTGATATTGGTAAAAAATTCAATGACTTTCCATCTCCATAGAACATTGCTTGTTCTATACTTTAACTGAGACATTTAACAGCATAAATTACAATAAAAAGGAACAATCAGAGTGTTTTAAACTTTTTGAGCAACAATGTCCAAAAATTCCCTAATTAATATTGATATAAAACAAACAAAAATCAGAGTTTCTTATATTTATGCTGACTTTTATTTAATTACAGGCAATATAAACCTAAAATATTTGTGTGGTCACTTGTTAATATTCCTCCATTTCAGGCCCACAAAACATTCCAAAAAAAGTTGGGATGGGAGCCATTGAGGGCTAGAAATGAGGTAAAAATCTTAAATATTGATGTGATTTCAAACAGATGATGTCAACAGTTGATTGTAATTATAATTTGGTACAACAGCTCATAAGGGATTTGTATATTTCTCCCTCTACAGCGCATAAGAAGAGGAAGAAGAGTAAGGCCTGCCTGCAGTCTTGATTTGTCCATTGCACCATTTCTACCATTGTACCACTGCACAGCGTAAGACAAGTTTGAAATAAGAATTGGACAAAATAACACCTGAAACACTTCATCACTTGGTATCCTTTATGACAAAATGTCTTGACAGGAGGAATGGCAACATTACAAAGCAGAAAAGTAAAAGATTTTTGGAATGTGTTGCAGGTCTGAAATGCAGGAATGGGTTTATATAAACAAATAAAATCGAGATGACTAGACACGTTGGGCTGGTTATCACATTCACTTCTCAGTGCTGGGGTCTCCATCTGAGTGGAGTTTCCATGTTCTCCTTGTGTGTGTGTGTGTGTGTTTCCTAACAGTGTCCAAAACATAGAGACTAGGTGCATTAGTTACTCTTAATTAGGGCTGCACCCAACAATTTTTTTTTTTTTTTTTTTTTTTTCCCGATTAATCTAACGATTTTTTTTTTCGGTTGAGCGATTAATCTAATTGTTGCCTTGTTGTCTGCACTTAATAATTTACCCAAAATGATGAAAAAAGAGAAATCCTCTTAATATTTCTATATTTTCTTTTCTGTACAGTCAAACATAAAATCTCATGAAATTAAAGCAAGATTTTTAACAATGCAAAAAATGTTCAGCTTGAACAACAAACAGAAGTAACTAACGCACACCCTAACACCTACACACAATCTCTCTTCCCCTCTAGTGTATGGGTCTACATGTCTCCTGTGTTGGGTGACTGTAAGAACATTTAGGCATTACAGTGGAGGTACAGTACAGTACAATATCAACACTAATAGAGTTAAATTAACACTGGGAGTATTATATTTTGACACCCTCTGTGTTAATTTAAGTCTAAGAGTGTTGATTTAACACTGACATATTTACTGTGTAAGCACACTTGATGTGTTTATAACTCAGCTCTGGGTCAGAGAACATTAAAATAGCGTACAATATAATTATTTCTTCTGAAAAGATGCAAATCACTGAATTTAGATTAATAACACGAGATGATGTTAGGAGCTGTAGCAGAATCTCTGTTGTGTATTTTGTTTTAACAACGTTCTAATAATATGTATTTATTAGGACTTCCGTTTGTTAAATATAACACAACTAGTGCTTTATGAGATGTTCTGTTGTTTTCTGTGAACGTAATGACAATAAAAATTGTTTCGTGATCAACACAATATAAATTGTTTGCCTTCAGGATTATTTATG
>BRDA01034545.1:2698-14810 GCA_036984385.1 Crenuchus spilurus | reverse complement strand
TTAGGCATTACAGTGGAGGTACAGTACAGTACAATATCAACACTAATAGAGTTAAATTAACACTGGGAGTATTATATTTTGACACCCTCTGTGTTAATTTAAGTCTAAGAGTGTTGATTTAACACTGACATATTTACTGTGTAAGCACACTTGATGTGTTTATAACTCAGCTCTGGGTCAGAGAACATTAAAATAGCGTACAATATAATTATTTCTTCTGAAAAGATGCAAATCACTGAATTTAGACCAATAACACGAGATGATGTTAGGAGCTGTAGCAGAATCTCTGCTGTGTATTTTGTTTTAACAACGTTCTAATAATATGTATTTATTAGGACTTCCGTTTGTTAAATATAACACAACTAGTGCTTTATGAGATGTTCTGTTGTTTTCTGGGAACGTAATGACAATAAAAATTGTTATTTAAATACAGAAACAGTGAGTACGATATGCTCTGCACTGCTGTGATGCTCGTGCACGCGAAGGGGAGTCGGATTCTGGCGGTGCTATTTTCTGAGCGGGTTCAATTTCAGACGATGGAGATTTGCGTTTTTATCCAGCGCTCCATGTTTGCGTGCCACAAGTTCTTATCAGTGACTGTGTTGGTTCTGAAAGTTGACAGAGAAACGCCTCTCTCTGTGACTACTTTATAATGATTACTACTAACGTGCACATTAGCAACACATGCTAATATTTTTAATATAAAATGCTAGGGTGGAGAGAACAAATAAACAGAACTTACGGCACAGTTGCAAGGTTCGAGGTTTTGACGCCAAATTGGGCTTGTTTGAAAATCCCGTCACGGGTTAAATTTCAAACGTGGCGGGAGGCTGTTTTTTTTTGGCTACTTTTAAAAATTACTGCGGCCGCCAAAAGAAAGAGAAAGAGAAAGAGAGACACACTTTGGGCTGGATATTTTCGCTGGACCTGGCAACCCTGACTTACGGTGGTGTCTCGCCGCCGGTGTTCTGTCGAGTTGTGCTACCCATCGATACGTGCTTTCTAAAGGCACTGCGCATGCGCAGACCTACACTTTTTAATTATTTCTCGTGTTTTTAAATTATTCCTCGTGTTTTTTAAATAATAAATCTGTTTTTTGTGCATTAAACAACCTGGACACACGGTCATTGCACAGAAGTGTAAATTGAAATGAATACTAATAAATACAATAATTAGTTTTAAAAAAGCAGTTTGTAATGACCTCTCATTGCCATAACTTTATCATGATACAGTGATTTATGCTATCCAAATATAATACATACACTTCTACTGGGAACGTGCTCTAATATGGTGATTCTTTTTTATTTTTACAGTTAAATACACACTAGGGTAGCACGGTTTGACAAGGTAGCATAACTCGACAGAACACCGGCTTGACGAAGCGCTCCGGGATGCTTGCGCTTCAGGTGCTCGTGCATAGCGGTCGTGCTGCTGTGATAAGCCATCTCCATTTGGCAAAGCTTACATAGCACCACATTGATCGGTCTCTGTCCAAAATACTCCCAAACTGAACAAATTTCCCCGGAGAAATCCATGTTTTTAATGAGTGCGGCCATCTTGGAAACGCGTCGACGCGCATTTTTGCAAATCGACATATTTTTGTAGTCGACGCGCCGCTCCACCGCTACTCTTAATTGCTCTATAATTATTTATAAATATATAATTGCCTGGCTATAGTTAGAATAGTTGAATGCCCTGCCCAGTGCCCAATGACAGAATATGGACTCACCGCAACCCTGATTGATGAAGCTGACCAGACAAAACATGAAATATCTTCATATTTCAGTCTGTCTGCAATGAAATCAAAGTCAAAGAAAATGTAAAAACTATTTTTTGTTTCCTTTTTTCCATAGACGTTGATTTTTTCTGCAATATGCATCCACATACACAGTTATTGTGACGTTAATGGCCAACATATCCAGATTAGTGAGAACAAAGTGGTGGATCAGAGACATATAACTTTATTTTGTGATTGTTTCACTACAGTTACAACATATATAAAGCAAGGTCTGTGTCTCTGCTTCTCTGTGCAGCTCAGTTGTGCCCTTGCTGTGGGTTAAAAGGGAATTGGAGTTAATAGCCTGGAGCCTCATTTACATAAAAACCAAAACACTGGCATTAAAACTGAGAATCACGGAGAATTAAAAAACCTCACATAGGGTGATCTAGCAATTAACCACTGAGGTATTTTGACCAGAAAATTGACAGACGTTTCATTTAGACCCCAGGCAACTGTGTTCACTTGTGGACAAAAGGGGCACAATATGTCTAATTTAATTTAGATACCACGATATGAACAATATAATTTGAGCAGCTTAATTAAAGATTATGATCTAGAATCTCATCCCCAATTCTCTAAAATAACAAACGGATCCAAGAACTGATCCCTTTTGATGTTGATTCTGCTTTAAAGTGCTTTGCGGTGGCAAATGGTTCCACAGACTCATATCTTGTCCTTACAGACTGCTGATTTCTGGAACTAGACCTTGCCTGAACCTAAGCACTGAGCTGGCTGCTGCATATCTCTTGGTAGTCTAAAACCATGCCTGCTTTTTTTCTAAAGGCTTTTATAGAGCTACGTGGCTGGCTTGTCTGAGTGTATCTAACAATTGAGCTCTCCTGAATGCGTCTGGCTGCTACTAATCCTCCTTTCCTCCCTCATCAGCAAACACTTTCATGCTCACTCCTCTAGAACAGCTTGTGCTGTCACCTCCTGCAGTTAGCATCTCATCACAACACAGCTGAAGGCTCTCTCCCCCTGCTGACACGTCGTTTTCACAGTACATGCTTAACGTAATGCCAGTCAACTGTTACAGTCAAGAGACACTGATACACAATAAATTCACCACACAGCTGCAGAGCAGCAGTTCATTGTTTACACTGATGTCACATTTTCCACTCATATATGAGATCTATGCAAAAAGGTATCTGGATGTAGGGCTGGTAACACCACCGATTTCCTGAATTTATTTGATTCCGATTCAAAAGGTCCCAATTCTATTCGATATTGAGTCATTTGGGGATATTACAGTTACAATAACAGCTTTTGTTTGGATGTGAAAAAAGATATTCAGAGATGTTGTAATTGTACAAGAAACATTCAAACTACCATTATTACAATGTTATTACATGTGTTTACATGAAGAATTAACACAAAACACACACACCTCACATTTTACACTGATATGTGTGTGTGAGAAAGCCAGACACAGAAAGCTCAGAGTTGCTGTGTGTGTGTGTGTGTATATATGCGTTTGGGTAGCTTTACATAATGTGATTAGTATGCATATGAACAGAAATAGTGCCGGATTGACACCTTTTATTCTACTATTTAGTAGGAGGGGCTTTTGGTCTGAGATCAGAAACATAACAGTGGTTTAGTACGAGGACTGATGCCATCCTTGCCATTGGACGAGACCTGACACTGAGGTCAGAGGATGTCCTAAAATATACACCTCAACTTCCTTGCTTAACTGATGTGCAGGCCAGATCGCTTGCACATTAAAACAACAGCAATTCCGGTAATACCATTTCTGGATTACCGGTCATGGAATGTATAGAATGTGAATCTGAATTAAGAGCTCTCACCTGAGTGTTCACACTTCTCTCATAAATATTCAATCAAAGAATCACTGAATGAGAGAAACACATCAACTCACATTAGTTAAGCGTTAGAAATAAAAACACATGCAATTACTATAAGCTATAACAACCAGTGTGTAGCCAACACCTCTGTTTATTCAGTTCTGAGCTCAAAAGTCTTGGCTAGAAATGTTTAGAGTGTTTTGTCACAATATATAAGCACATCTGAAAACAGGTTTTTGGAAAGTCTAAGTTTAGAGCAGATTTAATCAGAATATAGATTTATGACACTCTTACTGTTCTGACACTGCTGTTGCTGAGTTTGTGCTGAACAAAAGCCTGTGTAACACTTTGGACAAATTTCTTTAGATGGGTGTAATGGGTAAAAAAAAGTCAAGACAGGTCAGATAACATCTATACTATAGACCTAACCCTACATTGCATATTTAGGAGATAGCTGTGAAACTTTCAGGAGAGGTCTATTCTACCTCAGGTGAGAGGCCTTTGTTTGTCAACATTCCACAGATTTCTGGCTCGGAATGACCATGTTATTATCATATGAATGACAGAGGGTGTTATTTGGTGGGAAAACATGTGCAGCTGTCTGAGTCGCTCTCACAGACGTGTCTCTGCTTATTTAAGCTCCTCTCATAAGAATCAAAAAATATATTTCAATTCAAACTCTATATTTGACTCTTTAAGGGTTCTGGGGTGTTTCCTTTTTTGTTTCTAGGATAAAATCTCGCAGACTTATATAAGTGATTTTGCATATTTCGGTGTTGTTCCCGCAAACAGGTCCACTGACTCGAAAAAGGTTAAAAACATCATTGTTCTGTGTTAATTATTTTGTCTTTTCACTTATTTAGCAAAACACTGAACGTGTTTTTTTTTTTGTCCAATTTTTGTCCAAATAATTTCAGTTGCCCAATATTCGGTACATCCCTAATCCTGTCACATGGTAGTATGTTCAAACCGCTTCAAACCACCAGAATCAAGACAGAAAAAAAAAACAGAATGTCAGTAAGAATGTGAATGTAATGTGTTTCCCAGAGTAAAGTCATTCTCAGTCAACACACACTTTTCCACAGTCTGAAAGAAATGCTATTCAAGCCTCACAAGAAAACCTCTCTTCAATGTCCTCAGAGTCTTGTTAAGCTGTCTCCCAGTGTTCATAGGATTAAAGTTTCAAACTGTAAAAAGACAAAATCCTTATGCACGCACACACACACGCACACACACACACACACACACACTTCACTGTTGTGTTCTCTAGAGCAGCCTTGCTGGCAGTAACACTTGCACACACACTATACACACCTCTCCGAGGGAGATTAGATATAAAAGCTGTGGCGGTTACGACAGCCTCAGTCTTTGTTACTGTATGAACTAAACTGTTTGCTGGTTGAGGGCACAAGTTTAAATAACCTCAGGGCTCCTTCCACCTCCACATACACAGCAGCCATCAGTCTTTCAGCACTTTCAATGCCAACTCCATCAACATTGCGAGCGTGAGCCAAAACAATCACTGTCAATCAAACGTGAGACACTTTATATGACTCAAATACATAAATGTGCTTGAGGATTCAGATACGTTAGAGCAGCAAATTAATTAAGCGGGAGGATATCTATCCCATTTCAAAGTGCCTCCAGCACGTATGCGTCAGGCTGTCAGTTGCACATTATTACAATAAGACAAAGATCCCTGAAAAGAGCTTTCTCTTTGTTGAGGCAGAGCTCAGTGCAGGTCTTAACCTCAGCAAGTTCCACTTGACCTCCCTCTGCAGCCGTGCCCTTGCAGCCAAGGAGTCAAGCAGCAGAGGAAAATAAGAGGATCGGCTCAACGAGCAAACAAGGCCATCCACAGAGAGGCAACCAGCTGAGACGAAGAGAGCAAGAGAGAGAGAGGGAGGAGGGGAATGGGTAGAGGAGAGTCATACAGAGAGGGTAGAGAAGAACATAAAGCAGAGTATTTTCTTTGTAGTAAACATTGCAACATTCACATACATGCAAACTTGTCACATTTTGGCAGAATTCAACATTTCGGTTGATGAATATACTTGAAAACAGAGGTGGGGGACTTGAATCTCATGACTTGACTCGAGTCAGACTCGAGTCGCAATTTTGAGGACTCGAGACTTGCTTGACTAACGCTGGTAAAAGACTCGACTTGATCTTTAGGACTTGAGACTTGACTTAGACTTGAGACAGATGACTCGAAAAGACTTGATTTTTTAATTTAAATATATGCAATTTCAAAACAAAGTTAGAAAGATTACGTTAGAAGATTTTATTTTGAAGCATGATCGGCTGATTTTACAGTGCATGCAGCACGCAGAACGCTGAACAACCGCAATAATGAGCCATGGTAGCACATGGAGCGAGGAGGAGACCAAATGTTTAACATAATTTAGGTCTGATGAACATGTGAAAAGTCAGCTTAAAAAAAGCACGAAAATACTGAAACGTGCAGCTTATTTTCTGAGATAACGAAAGAGAAAGGATGTAACAGGATGACAAAGTAAACGAATGAAACAGCGCTATAAAAAAGTAAACATGTCAGATGCACGTCCTTCTACAAACCAATCAGTGTCGAGTGTAGGAAGACGCACACCACGTAAGTGATTACGACAGTACGTATGCGTGTCATAATAAAAGTCCTTGGAGCGCTTGCAAAAATGCAGTGTGAAAACAAACCTAACCGGACCAAATGTATACAAAATAACAAACACACAAAATATATGCAAAAAAACGTGGTTTTTGTATGCCACATGCTATTGTTGCTATTTTGTTCTGTTCATATCTACCCTGTCTAGCAGCCTGGACATCTAGCATATGTAAAGATAAGATTGCTTAAATCTGAAAGTTATGCTAAAGTTAAATATGTATTTAATGTTGTGGCAGAGATGTTTGCTAGTCTGGATATGAACTGGACAAAATAGCATAAATAGTATGTGGCATACTGTACTAAAACATTATGTGAATGTTTTCAGGGTTTGATGTAATGTAGTGTAATGTTTATAATAACATTTCAGACATTGTTTTTATAGGTAACAGGTTTACATTTCAGGCAATATGTTTTTATTTATTTTTATATACTTATTTTTATTTTATCTACTATTCAGTTGATGATGTAATACTTTTTTGCGCTCAGAAATGTTTATTAAGAAGCACCTTTGAGAGATGCATTAATAGGTGATGGAGAAATGGCGTGACCCTCTTGATGGGGGAAGTAAGCCATTAAGTAAATTATGTAATGGTATGTTTGAGGTATATTTGATGTTTAATAGTAAACTCAATTAAACTCAATTTGTATACAACCATGTATATTGATTTAAATGTGTAAACTGGGGTAGATTAGACCGTATTTGTATGACTTGACTTGTGACTTGCTTGACTTATAGCAGGGACTCGACTTGACTTGCTTGGTTCTCACCACAGTGACTTGGGACTTACTTGAGACTTGAAGGTGATGACTTGAGACTTGCTTGTGACTTGCACATGAGGGACTTACTCCAACCTCTGCCTGAAAACCTCTCATCATAGCCCTGTGTTTACATCTGTGTTTATGTCCTACACATGTTCTTCCATGTCTGCCTCCGCCAGAGTTTGTGTCTTCACCTGTTCCTCTCTATCTCATGTTTGATTACATTTGGTTTAAATATTCCCAAGTGTGCCAGTCTTCGTTGGTCTCTATGTTTTGTTATACCTTGTATCTATGCAGTGCCGGTGCTAGGCATGTGGGTGCCCTAAGCACAAATGTTGTATGCTGTAGAAAACCATCACGTATTAAGGAATAGGAGCATTAAACATGACAACATATTACTTCTAGCAGGAATAATGGCTTGAGAAAGCATATAAGGCAATTTCACTCTATAGGATAAGCACAAAGAAGGTGGTGAACTTAAGTGCTACACCAAAATGTCTACATGGCCATTCTCTCGCACAAAGCAATAACATTCACTGGAGCTCAAATGGCTTTTATTAGCCAGCTGTGAAAGGATGAACTAATCCTAGAACAACTAACATTGTATTCCCTACAGTCAGTAACAACAGGACCCTCATAGAAATATTAGCTATTCCCATTATCCATCATTTAGCAGAGGAAAGAACATGACCAGTCACTACACTTACTTGTCGTTATCAATGGAGCATCACCAACTAAAACACATGAGATAAGTAGGTAGAACCTACAGGTGAGGGCAAGTGGAGGAATTGGACTTCAAGGCAGTTTCTGAACTCCAGCTGCTCTCTTCTCTCTCAATACACATTACCATAGAGCTGCTACAGTGTGAGCGTTAAAGGGATAGGAATCCAAAAACTAAACATCTGAGCCTTTGCTACAACACTGATTTAAATGAGCTCCATAATGTTCAAACCAAAACAAGCCACTGAAGCTGGCATCAGTTATCTGAGAATTGTTGCCGTTTATGCTCTTTTACATTTGTGCACTTTATTTAAGTCTTTTCTACAGGTGTAATATCATGAATGATAGCGATTAACAACCATAACAACCACCTAGGCTTTATTTTTAAATGAATATATATCACAAACCATCCGAAAAGCATACCAAGAGATATGCTGATTCAGTATGCATGCTTCTCTTTAATCCAGAAACAGCATTTCATACTCCATCTGTAACCACACACACACACACACACAGGCAGACGTATATGTCCAATAATAACTACAGCAAATATATTCTACCCGGTTTCAATGAAGATGCTCTGAAGCTCAAAAACATTTCCTGTTAGAAGCAACATTCCCTCAGAGGATGCGTGATTAAGTATTGAAATAAACAGCAAGAAAGCAACATGCTCAAGGACCTCAGCGCTAAGATAAATGATCAGACAGATGTTTTGGAGCTTAACGATATGCAAATCCAGAAAGATTCTGCTAACTGGCATCTTAATGAGGAAAAGCGCATCACCAGCTTTGAGTGAAATCTATTTTCCCTGTGTTAAAGTGTCTGTTAGGAAGTCTTACATTTTCACAGAGCAGGTATTACAACAATAGAGCCGTTTTATTGAATAACACTGTCTGCATTGACCAGTTCTCTACAATGATGAAGTTATAAGTGTAGCTTAACATACAGACTGTTCACAACATGCTTTGTGTTTCAGTAAAGTGAAGACAAGCCTTCTCTCACAACCTTCTTGTGTCTATTGGCAAAACTATGCTTACCTGTCTCTGACCCATCATTAGAATAACCTCATTCATAACACTAATGACACTTTAATTAGAGGGTCTCAAAACTGTCTATGCCATGTTCAGAGTATGTGAAACCTAGCCCTGCCTATGCTACATCATTATCATCATTGTCACCTGTGTCTTGCTCATTGCCATTGCACCTCCTCATTATTCATTTTACATATAATCCCAGAATTCTCTGTGTTCCATGGGGAGTCTATAGTTCACAGATCTTCTGTTAAATAAAATTCATGCTTGCACATAGAGACCCATTACAAAAAAGTTGATTAATTTCCATAATTCCATTCAAAAAGATAAACTTTCATAGATTATAGATTCAGGGCCCACAATTTAAACAATTTCAAGCATTTATTTGTTTATTTTCACATAATTTGGGCTTCCAGCTTATAAAACCCACAATAACAGAATTTCAAAAAATTAGAATACTGTGGAGTATTAACTTTTTTAACTAAATTAAGTTAGATTTCGATTTTTAACTCAATTAAGTTCAATTTAGTTTTTTTAACTAAATTAAGTTTTTGAATGGAATTATGGAAATTAATGAACTTTTCCATGATATTCAAATTTTTTGGAATGGGTCTGTACATCCAGCATCCTTCAAATTAACGGTGACATACTCACAGAGTTTGAAAAACCACTCAAACACAAAGTGGTTACCCACGGTGAGAGGGTAGGTGACTAAGCGTGACCCTTCTGAATATCATCTTAACTTGCTTAGAGAGTGTTGAATGTAAATGCTTGCTCTACCACTTAACAGTGAAGTTTATGCTAAGATGCTCAGGTCACTGAATTTGCAAATACACTGCTCAAAAAAATAAAGGGAACACTTAAACAACACAATGTAACTCCAAGTCAACCACACTTCTGTCAAACCAACCTGTCCAGTTAGGAAGCAACACTGACTGTGAATCAATTTTACCTGCAGACAACAGGTAGAAATGAGAGGCAATTAGCAAGACAACCCCTATACAGGAGTGGTTCTGCAGGTGGTGACCACAGACCTTTTCTCTGTTCTCATCCTTTCTGGCTGATGTTTTGGTCACTTTTGTATTTTGTCAGTTCTCTCACCATAGAGGTAGCATGAGGTGATGTCTACAACCCACAGAAGTTACTCAGGTAGTGCAGCTCATCCAGGATGGCACATCAATGTGAGCTGTGGCAAGAAGGTTTGCTGTGTCTGTCAGCACAGTGTCCAGAGCATGGAGCAGATACCAGGAGACAGGCCAGCACACCAGGAGACATGGAGGGGGCTGTAGGAGAGCAACAACCCAGCAGCAGGACCGCTACCTCCTCCTTTGTGCAAGGAGGAACAGGAGGAGCAGAGCCAGAGCCCTGCAAAATGACCTTTCCACTATGTAATAAATAAAGATTTTCAACTGAAATATTTTATTCACTGAGATCTAAGATGTGTTACTTTAGTGTTCCCTTAATTTTTCTGAGCAGTGTAGTTTAAGGAACAATGGAAAGCTACAATTCAATGATTGTGACCATACCAAGGATGTCAATATCTACATCTTAAATGAAAGTCACACAGTGTATGTGACTAATGTACTCTGAATGCACATCTGCTTTTGGCTTCTATGATATACATTTACTACTGACTTGCTGTGTGATTATTTTTCTATTTAACTAATTATTTTACCATTTTAATGCTTAGCTTTTACTTGCTTTCTATTTTATCTACAACATTTAGAATGATCATTTCTTTCAGGTGTGTTCTTTGTTGTCTCTGAGGTAATGGCGTCTGCAGAAAAATGCTCACTTCAGGCCCCGAGAAAGAAGCTGGCCCAACTGCCCAAGTACATTGAGCTCCTCAGGCGGAAAACACTCATCAGAGCAGCCCAGGAGACCTCATTCACAGCAGTTGCAGTGGTCTCATCTCACCAAACACTGTGAGTCCAAACTACAAACACCACCTTCACAGCTGCACCTGGGTGAGGTTGGGAACATCAGTCTTCCAAAGCACCAGCGCCTCAGACTAACACACAGGGCACAGTTTTTGTTATTGTCGTCAAACATCGAAAAGCAGCTTGTGCCAAGCATCTTCACTTGGCGATCAGCGCACATCACAATCTGCTCCAGGTTATCCATGTCAGGATCAACAGTGAGAGCCTGAAGGAGCACTTCCACATGCTGCTGGACACTACTGGGAAAAAGACGGATGCCAAAGTTGTCATCTCTGCATATCTGCTCACCAACAGGAGGGGAAATGAGACATTCAGAAGGCTCTTCGCACTGCAATGCTATTTGTTGGTGTGATGACAATGGCCAACTGGAGAGAAGGACTTCACTCTAGCTGCCTTGGGTCTGTCATTTTGTCCGAGAAGGCTCTGCAATGATGGGCAGGTAAGAATGTCAACTGTCACAGCTGTTAATACGTATTACAGCTATTTACTGTTAAGCACAGGGGTGGATTGTCATGATCTGGGTTTCAGCTGGTGACACAGGGAACATTTCACTTGGACACAAATGAATTCAATACCAGCATATTTTCTCTAAAAAAGCTGAAGATGAAAAGCAAACAGCTTCTATGAAAAATAATGGACCTTAATATCCACAAAAAACTACCTCATTAAGCACAAGCTGCAGGTTCTGCCATGATCTTCACAGTCCTCTGACCTAAACATTAAAAATATGTGACTATTGGTGCTTTCACACCTACATTGTTTGGTCAGGACTTTCGGACTTTACAGTTTGGTCCGATGCATCCTTCTCTGATGAGAATGAGACCCCCCGTATGGACTCTCCTTTTGTCTCTCAACATCCAGCAAACACAACCTTCCAAAAATGGAAAGTTACTATGGTCTAGCTCCCCACTTGAACAACAGGGTAAACTGCTAATGTCATCAAAATGATTCCAGGCCCCACCAGACACTCTCTCAGCCATGTCCAAGACATAAAATCAACATCTGAGCTCTTCATAACACCATCAATCAAAAAGGATGTACTTGGATAAAAGAATAAACTCAAACTGACCCCAAACATAATACATGTTACTGCTCTTGATAACAGAAATTATTTTACATTCCAAAAGTTATAGATAACAAAAATGTGTACTTAGAGATAGGGCTGCCACGATTAGTCGACTAGTCACGATTATGTCGACTATTAAAATAGTCGACAACTAATTTAATAGTCGATGCGTCGTTTTTGTTTGGACAACAAGTTCACCCCTCGATCTGGTATCATTGAAAGGTAAAAACCTTCCAACACAAACGACCTACAACTCTCTGTTTTCCTCTCAGGTATGCCCCCCAGAGTAAGAGTAGTCTCTTCCTACGTAGCCTGGTTTGACATTTCAGGCTTTCAGGACTGGTTTGTT
>BRDA01034540.1:0-16838 GCA_036984385.1 Crenuchus spilurus | reverse complement strand
ATATATATAAACTGTATAGACAGACAGACAGACAGACAGACAGACATCTATCTAGATAGATAGATAGATAGATAGATAGATAGATAGATAGATAGATAGATAGATAGTACTTTATTGATCCCTTTAGGAGGTTCCTTCAGGGAAATTTAGGTCTCAAATGTCTGAAAATCACATCTGATTAGTGAGAGTGTATCAGACCCAAAAACACTAATGGCTCTCTCAGATGCCAAAAGATAAAAAGAACAGATCATGATGAACACAAACTGAAGATGAGTAAAATGCTCACTGTTCAGCAGCAAAGGCAGAGCTGCAAGGTGGGGGTTTCTAATGGAATCAGCAGCGAGTATGAGACATAAGTAATAACACATTGATTACAGAACAGTCTACGGGGGTCAGTCATGTTTCCACTGAAAGGGTAGATCTGGGATCTGAAGCGAGCTGGATGATGGTTGTCTGTTAGCAGTACCACTTCAGATTTGGCTCAAGGTTCTGATGAGGTGAAACTAATGAATTTAGCACATATCCAGATGCAGTCAAAAGCCTTGTCTTATGCAACCTGACACTTTTGAAACAGACAAGAATCCATGAATCCAGCGCCATACACTTCTGCCAGAGAAAGACAAGCCAGCCTAGTCCGTCTACTCCAGTTGCTCTGTGAGAAATATTAGTGCAGAAGGCTCTGGATATTAAATAATTTGGTTCAATGCATGTGTTGAAATTACAAAGATCTTCTCTGCTCTTCCCTCTTAATGTGATAAAGAACAGCTGGACAGGCTCAGTGTCTCAATCAGCTGGTATTATAATATATATAAAGGAAGGTGGGTATTGTATGTCCCGTTTGGGTGCAACTGTCCACAAGTCAGTGTATGAGTGAAGTAATAAATCAAAGCTGACAGGGGAAAACCTTATACATTCACTGCTCACCAGTTCACTCCTTTACAGCTCCACCTTGCTGGTGGACAGTTAGGCTCTGTTCAGACAGCAAATCCGATTTTCAGCCTGTCTAGATCCAGTTTCATGTATCCAGTTTAATTTTTGGAAGTCCATACAGTCAAAAACCAAAACCAAAAATTCAGCTACAATCAAATTTGTACAGATCTGTCTCGGTCCCAACGGTCTGGCCGCTGAAATCAGATTTCAAATTGAATTGCACGTCATATACAACGCGACAAAGAATGACACGTCAAACCCACAGCAATCCAAGAAGAGTGTCCCAGGTTGCCAGGTCCTTTAAAACTAACCCAAAAAGTCTAACCACAGATTTTATTTTAGGAAGTTATAACTGCTTTTTATTACTCACAAATCTTATTTTATTCTTAAGTTATATTTTCAGATCCCTCCACTGGGGTCTTCTAATATTAAAAAGTCTGCTTAAGGCATCTCCAACACTATTTTTGTACTGGGTGACTATAAGAGTGTTTGACGGTCACAATACATTTTAAAGTAGCCCAACAACCAGTACCACACCACCTCTAAAGTTTTACACACTAGTGCATTAAAATAAATATAATTTTGTAGGAAAAAGCAAACCTGGCAACTCTGCAGTCTCGTCACCAGTGTGTCACCAGTGTGGACAGACAAATCTGATCTCTTACTAATAATAGTGTGAACAGTCATCTCAGCAGATCTGATTTGAGCAACAAACCTGCAGTCTGAACATACCCATAGAAACTGTAGCTCATTAATTCACTTTCTCAACAGTGGTTAATTTCTGCTAATGGTCAAAACCTGCTAAGTAACTACTGCACTAGTCTTCTCCTTGTCTTGTGTAATGCTTCACCATATTTATTTTTTGCACATTACACTGGCCACAGATACTTGGATGCTGTTTGTTGCATTTCAAATCAACTCTGGGTATCACTAGGCCATTTTATAGGGGGTAGAACCTCCCTTAAATGTTATTCAGCTCTCTCAAATGAAAATAGAAAGTGAAAGTAAACTGACTTCTCCCCCCTGGCTGATATTTGTTTGCTGAGAGCTAAGCCATCTCTGTTTTTGATCCTAGCCATGCCCCTGGTGGGAAACATACATTTCTAAGCAGATGCTTGCTCTGCGCTATGAGCCTGAGACTATCAAATCAGGACAGTTGCTGGATTGAAAAACATTCACAGAGTGCACAGCAGCTTTAAAAGTAATTCAGAAGTTTTTTTTTTTTTTCCTGAAGCATTTGTCTGCTTTTAAACATGACTACAAGTTCACTGTGATTCCCACAGCCTTCCTTGTTTTGTGTTACAGACAATTCACCAACCCCTACTTTAAAACAGGAGTCTGTAATTGGTCATTTTGCAGGTCTTAGTCACATTTAACTACAAAAAGAAGCACACATCACCAGACTGATGCACCAACATCCTTAGCATTGTCATTTCTGTTGTCATGGTAAATAAAGGTCAGACTGCAGACGCAGTATTAAACTGAAGCTGTAATTATCCCTTTACCCAAATATAATCAGTCAGTACAGACATAGACTTACTTATGTGTTCTGTGTTTTGACACTGTACTCATAAAAAATGACAAGAGAACTGACAAAATTCAGTGGTTAATGTGACTTTTAGTTACCCACTGTATGTCTTCAGTTTTCATAGATTTCTTGCTCCTACATTAATAAGCCAAAAAAACAGCTCTATTTTGCCAAACTACTCTTTAAATGCCCTCCCTCTGCTACCTATAAAAATAATGACTGTTCAAGCTCAGGATTTGGGGGTGCAGTGTTATGGTGTGGTGCTGCTTTTTAAAAGTTCATGCAGTCTCAGTAGGCCAGGTCAGATGACAAGTTCAAGCCATTTCATCCAACGGTAGCGTCGATGGAGAAAGCGTTCTGCTATTCCCAAACGTAGTCTCCTTGATGACCATGACGAATGGTGCATTTCCAGCAGTGGAGACGCGGCTCATGAGAAGGATTTTGGCTCTTTCCTTGCCAACTCTGCAGGTGGTGACGCAGGTATAAAGCTAAATTCTCTGTCTTTCAGACAAGTCCATTTATTGGCTCCCTGCACTCCTGTGGAACAACCACGCTCCATCCAGAACCATCTGCTTGCAGTCTGAGTTTTACATTAGCAGCCTGAGCGTTTCTGACAAAAATCAATAGTGAACAGAGATGGAGGTCTTGACAGGTGGTAAATGATATTATTGTTTATTGAATGAGCAAACTGTTGTATGAAGGGGGCCAGCGTGCATAACATATGTCAGGACTGTTACTGGATACATGCCCTTAAGTTTGGATCAGTACTTACCCACTTCATGGGAGAGGAATAGTGCAGAGAACCTGTCTACAAATCTTCCTATTTTCACGTCTCACTACATGGGAGAAGGGTTCAAAAATGTATAGATCATTAATCTTATGGAAAGTGAATATTAAAGCAAGCAGACCAGTACCTGCTGATTATTTTAAAACTTAGAGCAAGTTCAATGTACAGTTCAGCAGTCACACATGCTATTTGTAGGCTATTTTTGTGATTACTGCACACCTCAAAACTAGGAAATAACATTGTGTCTGTCACTGTCTGAACAAAGACATGCGTCACCATGGTAATTTTACAGAAGAAGCAAAGAATACTCTTAACTTTGACAGAGGTCATGTCATGTATTGGAGCATTTTTATTGGTCTGTTCATCTTAAGATTTAGAAGAAGTCCAGCCCAGATAGCATTTTCAAATTATGTCAAAAGACCCTAAAATTATTTTTTAAAAAGTGAATCAAGCAAGAAACAAAAATCAAAACTATCTTCAGAGTTGTCCCTCTTTGCCTTGGCAGTTTTGGACACTCTTGACATTCATCCTCTAGATATCCTGAGATGCAGAGCATGTGCTAACTAACCTACTTTAGATTAAACTGTCTTTAAGGTTATGAAAAACATATGTTCAGTCAAGTGTGCCCAAACTTGTGACTGGTACTGTTTAAATAGGTAATGCATGTGGTCACACTTTTTCAGGCCTTAAGGCTTTTGGCTCACACTCCCTCTGTTTTCTGGACCTCTGTCTTTGAGAAGGAGTCGTGCTACAGATGCCGGCCTATAAAACACTTTACAAGGGACACATTACTCCTCGTTTTAATTTGAAGTTTGCACCTGTTTGTTAATGTCTTCTTCTCTTTCGCCCTCCTTCCCCCCTTTACTTCTTGGTTCTCTGGCAGGCGAGCACCTCCCGCAGTTTTAACACCTTCCGTGGGTCTTCTGGAGGACCAGGTGCATTCCTGCGGCCACTGATTACCATGTAGTGGGTACCCCTAGCAGTCAAGTTGGCAGAACTTGTGCCAACATAGCATGGCACACATACACAACAGAGTTCTGCAAACACTTCTCACTCTCATGAGCCATGACTCAGATATCAGGGTACAATAAAACATAAAGTGTGTTTCAGGGTTGGATTAAAGTAGCACAGTCGGCAGACGGAGGTGTGTGTGTGTGTGTGTGTGTGTCTGTGTGAAGAGAAGGTTTGAAGCTATTAATAGTCGATTACGGTGGAAAATTCAGCCTCACTGTTGTTGTTTAACAAGAGGCATTTTCGCCCCCTGCACCTGTTTGCTAAAAACGTAAACAATGCATTTTCCATTAAACGTCAGTTTTTACGAGGCTGAATCACTGCCAGTTCTCAAAGCGGCTGCAGCTAATACCTTCCTTCACTCTCCAAGCATTTACTGCCAGCAGCTGGGCTGTGTGGAGGAGGAGATGGTGAGCACGGCTCATGTGATCTTATCTCAGCTCCTCTGAAGACTGACAGAAACCCTGGTGTCCTAAAGCTCCAGGATAGCCATGGATTTAGGCCTTAAGTGCTGGCAGGGAACAGGGAACCATACACTGATGTATTTATTACCATAGTATCTCTGACCTCATAAGCAATACAAATGTGCTAAATTGCTTGCCATGTTGTCTGATGGATAAGAAAGCATGTAGGCAATATTTCTACACTTTCAACATCTCAAAGCACCCTCTGAATCAAGGAAATAACTTAGTTTATGACCTGGGGAATGGACATGCTAGCATACATGCTAGTAACATTAATATTAGCAAGGAAACAGTTTGTCTACATTTCAGGATTTGTAAAAATAGTGATGTACATAACATTCCAGTTTACAATCATGTGCATTAAGTGATAACATTATAGTGCTTTATAAGTTTATGTTAATGTGGAAAAGTAAAGAATTTGTTCATCAACTAAACATTTCCCAGCACTGCATTCTAACTAGTTTCAGACTAGTGATGGCCCAGTTCTGGCCTACATTTGCTATTTTCCTTGGCCCACATACTGCTTTGGAATGGTGATGACTTTGTCCAAATCCTCTGAATCAAGGGAATATCTGTTCATTTAGGACTTGGGAAATGGATATGCTAGCATTCATGCTAATAACATTAGCATAAGCTAGAAAACAGTTCTACGTTTCCAGATTTGTAAAAACAGTGATGTACAAGTACATATCAACATTCTAGTTTATATTCTTGTGTATTGATAGTGTTTGGTAAGTTTATCTTATTGTGGAAAAGTAAAGATTAGCTCACCTGTCCTTAAACTAGAATTCCCAACCTGACGAAAATTTTCATCATCTCTCTCCCTGACGCTGGAATGCTGGAGCCATTAAACATTAGCATCAACTACAACATTTCCCAGTGCTGCCCTCTAAAGGCATTATTGCACCTGTTTCACTGTTTTCATAAGATGGTCCAGTTCTGGCCTACATTTAGTACTTTCATTGGCCCACATACTGCTGTGGAAATTAAACTATAACTCTGCAAATATTCCATTGGCTGGGTACAGTTGGGCCAGCTTGGGCCCAAAATAGAAATGACATTCAAACATTTGACATGGTAGGTTGTGTGTGGGTCACATCTGGTTCAGAGTTCAAATGCCATGACAAACTTTAGGCATGACTGCTGCAGTCTGGCTAGTTTCATTACTTGTGTGTCCCTGATATTCTTTTGCTATTTATTTGTAAGTCTTAAATTTGGGCTGATACAAGCAGGCAAACAAAATAAGAATACTGCAAAAAGAAACACCTCATTAAATGTTGCAGCGACTTGTTTGAATTAGCATTTACTATTTGGTTGTGTTGACTTGTAAGCATGATATCAAGCACATACTTTCATGAAGTAGCCATCTGGTAAACATCACTGAGAACAAAATGTGTGTATATGTGAACCTGTTGGGGGGTCATAAGCACAAGTTTATAAACTGCATTAATAACACGCTCACCATATAGCCATAAAAACAACAGCTGAGGAACGCAAACAAACAAAAATACTGTCGGACATCTTATCGACACATTTTCAAACGGCTGCTGACGTCAGCAAACTTATTCATGTTTCTCTTCTGCAGCACATACAGGACTCATTTGAACTCATTTTAATGTGTTTTCTGTGTAGTGTAGGGCTGACCCAGTTTCGGACCAGCAGAAAGTATACTGTGTTTAATTGTTTTGCTTTGGTCGTGTCAGACAGATGCACAAACATCTGCTGACCAAATGAGTAGCTGCCTCACTTACAGAACGGTGCTATATCATGAAGCAGCTTTAATCCAGTTACAAAGGGAGCTCAATTTTTCTCACTTCTCCCTGTGAGGTTCCAGATATGCAGACGTTCTTTTTCCAAACGTGGCGCCTCACGTCACCATTACGGATGCCATATTCATTTAGGAAGAATGTGCTGTAAGCCTAAGTCTGTCTTGCACGTTTGACTCTGAATGGCAACAAAGGAGACACTGAGGACCTAAAAGACTATTTTGGTTCATAATGGAGTATCATATAGCAGCACTGGGAAAGAAAAAAGACATGTTTGGCCAGATGAGGTTTTTTCCAGAGCAGGCCAACTTTGAACAGGCTATCATGCTCCAGAACTTCCCTGTTGTCCCCCTTTCTGTCCCGCACTGCATCCGCAGGGCTCTATACATTCCCTAGTGGTGCCTGTGCTAATTTATGAGCCTGTAAAGTACAGCTAGTACGGCTTTGATAAATTCATCATGATCATGGCTCATAAAAAGCAGTCGAAACCCGTGGGAGATTTTCAGCACTTTGTTTACAAGAACCTGTTGCAAGACCAGAGGTGGTGAGTGAGGAGGGCTGTGGAACAGGTGTTGGTGAAACAGGTAATGATTTTCAAATGTAGTGTCTGATTGCCAATACAGCATGCTTCTCTTTACTTTCCAGAGGGATGCCGTGGTGCAACACAATCTGAAATTAATGTAGGTAGTCTTGTGTGTTCTGTTCTGATTACAATAGCATATATCATAATAAAATACCTTCTTTTCTGTTTACAAATGGAGAGATTCATTGCAGAATGTCCATTTATAACCATTTTGGAGAGCCTATATATGTATTGCATTTATAAAGAACAGCAGCTGGTGTATATTGGAAAACACATTTTTATTTATTTGTATTAATCATAATATAACATTGATATATATGAAGTTTCAGACCAAGTCTATCATGGGAAAACAAAGAAAAAGTGGTCTGTCATTTGTTTTAGGACAAAGCCCGTAAAAATGTGATGTACACAGAATGTTTTTGCAGAGTATTGAGTGAGGGATTATTAATTAGAATGATAACATGCGTCTGTTTTCACCAACAATATCTGTGATACCAAAGTGTTAAGTGTCCCCAGCCACCTCAATATTTCTTGGTGAATTGATTTGGCTGGGATATGGGTGATGGACACTGCAACATATGCTCACACTTGGGTCTGTTTGGCCCTGATAACACTAATGTCTAGACTGTCAATGTTATAAATCATCAAAACAGTCAAGAGATGTGTTCTTCAGCTCCTGAAAAGAAATCCTTGAGGTAAACTATCAATGTCCAGCTTTTCAGGTCCTCATCCACTGACAGGAGCAGCAGGAAAAGCAGAGGAACAGAGCAAGATTCATCATGTAGGCCTGATTCTTAGCATATAACCTCCTTGGCTCTGAAACGAGGTATCAAGAGTTGAATGTTAAACCAGTTTGGCCAACATGTTTGCACTGAACAAACTGACTCACACAAATACAGGGAGTGATTTTTTTTATCTCCAAGGCAACAAATTGGAAAACAAGAAAGAAGGACCAATTAGCGTCACTCAAATGTAGCCTTAAGTTCACGAAGTAATCTTTGGATCTTGCACAAATGGAAAAGAATGTTCTCATTCTTCAAGAGTCTGTAAATCCTCTTAGCTTGACAATTTGCATGAAGCTATAAGCTGGTGCATTTGGCCTTTGGCCAACAGGAAGACTCTATATTTGACTGTACCAGTTTAGAAACCCTCACCACTCTTCTTAAGTGCCTGATGGTTGCATTGCTCCTTTCTGTCCTGAACCATTAGTGTACTAGAATCACAGATTTCATATGATGCTGTGCAGATGGCAATGGAGGAGGTTTTGCACTGAGCTCATGTTCACGTTTAATTTTCAGAGGAACACAAGTAAGTTTCTGATCACATTCTCTATAACTGATCCCTTCACCCTGGATGGTAGGCATGTGTTAAAGTGACACTTGGCGCATGAGGGATACCCTGATCTTGCCAGGCAGCAGGCAAACGAGTCAGAGTGGTTTAGGATTGGCTTGTGGAGGATCTGAGACAGCAGAAAGGCATTTCCACTGGGCAACCACAGAACACCCCCTCCAGTTTTGCAAGAGAGGAGAGGACTTTGGCAGCCTGGTGGAGGTGATAATGAAAGATTTCATGTCAGGATGGCAGGGCAAACAATCTAATCTAATGATGGATCTCCAATTAAAGATTTTTTGTTGCCATACAAGAACAGCTGGTGGCATTTGGTTTCAGTGCAACTTTACCATAAAATTAACATAAACAACAGACTCAAAAGTTCCAGAACAGCTTCTTTGGGTACACAATGTAAGAACCACTTTTAGTTACCTAAAGCAGTGGTTCACAACCCTAGGCCTTGTTATTTGATGTAAAGAACCTTTCAATTAATTGTTCTTTTAATAAATTTTAGATGCATGCATGTGAAGAGACTTTAAAACATGTGTTTGTTTGTTTGTTTGTTTGTTTTTATAAATGGAAGCAGAAGTTCTGCAATAAAAACTTATTGCTGCGGCGCTCATCAGTGTTTACCTAAGCCGGTACTATATCACCCATTCATTCAGCTTCCTGGCCAATCACGAGCTACTACTCAACTTTAAATGGAAGCAATTAGTTGCCACAGGCTCTGACACTTTGCCGTCATCTTTCTTCCTCCCCACCACCACCAGGTTGGCCCTGGTCCTGTTGCCCAGGGGGGTAGCTCTGACTCTGGCATCCAGCTGTCCAGCAGTATCTGCTCTAGACAGAATGTTGCAGACCTGGGCTGCACCCAGGACCTACTCCAAAGACCCTAATAATGAACCTCTCCGCTAATATCCTCTTCTGAGTTTTTATGGCAGAACTGTTATGGAAGTTTCTCTGTAAGGCTGTTTTGTGACAACACCAGTTGAAAAATGTGATATACAAATACATCTGAAAAGAATCAAATGAAAATAAAATAAAAAATAAGGAAGAGTAGAGCAACTGACTTATATATTTAAACAGATTCAAAAAGAACATGTTTCTGATATTTTCTCATACTGTCATAGCATCATTATTTGTGAAATTTGATTGCAGTTGGACATATTAATGCTAAAATGTTTTTAAAAGTTCCATTTATTTTTATTTATTATTATTATTATTATTATTATTATTATTATTATTATTATTATTATAAACAACACAAAATAAACCATAAAACATTTTTTTCTAAAATATCTGATGAGATATATTATTGATATATTTTCATATATATATATATATATATATATATATATATTTTTTTTTATATATATATATATATATATATTTTTTTTTTTTTTTTTTTTTTTTTTTTTTTTTTTTTTTTCATTTTCTATATTTTCTGTATTTATGTTGGAAAGCCTGTCTTATTCAAATAACATCAAAGTGGGCAGATTTATTGTGCCCTGATCTCCTCTAATGTTTAACAATAAAGTGCAAAACACTACAAGCTAAATAGAAAGATGGTAAAAATACAGCAGAAGCAATTATTGAAACTCTAAAGGCTGTAAAGCAGCGTAGCAGATTGAAGCGAGATACTATGTGCAGTCATTTCCACAGTGACACTGAGTGAAGGAACCAGTAGATTGCTGCAGTCACTGAAGTGCAGTGTGGTGTTGAGGTTCTTTATGACATAATCCAGCTCCTAAAAGTAGATCAGGACTGTTTGGTGCAGGGGGGATGGTTGTTGAAAGATTTTTATTTGGTTACCTAGATGCGCTGTCATGGCCCCATGGGGTGATATGACGAAGCCTGAATGTGCCTGTACTTGTAATTTTCTCAGTTGCAGTAATTGTCTCCATAACCGACATAAGGCCTGCATTAATCAAAGCCCTGACCTAGCAGAATGCATCAGCTTCAGATTTCTTTCATTCGTTTGGCGCTATGTTTAGAAACCATAGCAAACAGTAATGCTTACAGATGCTTACTGTGAGAACGGTGACCTACTGCAGAACTTCCCAAAGATACTTAAGTCTAGCTCTTTGCCAAAACACTCCAGAAGTTTATGTGAACTCTGCGAGTTTCCTTGTGTGTCTGTCTCTCTTTTTCTCTTTCTCTCAACTATATTGAAATTAACAGATAAAACATGATCCAAGCCAAGGGAAACTGATTGGAATTTGAGGCAGACCCATGATAGGTGATCCTTTCCCAAATATTTGTTGCAGAGTTGCATCAAGAGAGTTCCTGAGAAGATGTTTTGATAGCCTGAAATGTCGTTTTGATATTGCAAAAACCGCTGCGAAGGTTTTGACAGATCCTCTCCTGCAGACTGTTTTCACAACATTATTGGTAAGGTCAAACAGTATACTGTCATTGCTCATGAAGTTGCTTAAATTAATCTAAAGGATGAGGTGATTACTTCAGTATAGTAACATTATCATACTTATAGTTTCAGTTCAGTATCAGTCCCATAGAAACATCTCTGCAGTGTGGCTGTTGTGTGCGGTAGTGCAGCTTATTTCAGTGCAGTAATAGATTCAGGCTGTGGTCAGGGTCACCCCTGCCTCCTGGGAGAGGTTATTGCCTTGTAAACTGTGTTAACATGTATGTTAATGCTCACACTATACCTCAGTGCAGTATATTAAGTCCCAAATGTCCTGCTCTATTACAAGACGAAGGGAAGTTGGCCTCCAGTTCATGATGTGTGGCGGTGAATGTTCACAACTTCTGAATGCTGTTTTTCAGAAGAACCCATTGCATGCAGGAGAAATGACTCATGATTCATAGGAACAGATTAAGCTTAAGTCTGGACTAAATTCTGGAAAGTCTGGGAAGAAGTAGTGAAAATATTTCAAGTTTATAATCATATTAAATCTACTGATGTGCATGAGATACCCCACCAGATTACCCCTGCATGCAATTCCACTGATTCATCCCAACAAATATTAATAACCTGTTTTACTTGATGTTCTCACATTACACTGAAGTCACACTTTTATTTTAAGACCATTAGATTACCGATTTCACGATACACTGCCTGTCCTAAGTTTATTTTGAAATGTAATTTTCATCCATCCCTTTTTCCTACTGCTTAATCCTGGTCAGGGTCATGGTGAATCGGCATCAATCCATTGCTGGACACACGCACAATGACATTTTAGATTACCCAATTCACCTGACCTCCATGTGGCAGGAAACCAGAGACCCCGGAGGAAACCCATATAGACACAAGGGAAACATAGAAACTCCACCCAGTTGGGGACTAGAACCCAAGACCTCATTGCTGAGAGGCAAATGTGCTAACCACCAAACCACCATGCTCAATTAATTCAACCACAAATGCACCTCATCAATGAAATTCCAAAAAAGTAATACGGTGGTGCTGAATTCAGCACTCCCGCCGTGATAAGTATCACCTTACTTACCAGTGGCAATTTGTTTGCCTTTACTTACCAAAGAATTTTAAATACAATCCACTGCAGTCATGAATAACTGAGGTAAGATGACTGTCTGTGTTAGCTAACTGTTAACTTTGATTAAATTGTCGATGTGATTCATTATATTGACTAGCTGGCAGTGGCTAACAGTTACTGTGATGTTTATCAGTGACAAGTTGCATAGCAACGCTGATACTGTAAACGATATTCACATAAGCTCATGTATGCAAATCTGAATTTTTTTACTGGCTGCTCCCAGCATGGGAGTTATTGAAACTGTGTTGTTATTGAAAGTGTGTTGCACATGTGCAGTGTTTTCTCCTTCTCACTTGCTTAAACTGAGCCTGACGAGCCGGCCCCATACACATTATCTTAGTGAGGACTGCTGAAAGTACTGACCTTAAACAACACATACAGGAATATTTTAAATGTAGTGGGAACTACTGCCATTTTCATAACTTAAATACACAACTATGTTAGAAAATAATATTTTAATAAAATAAATGTAAACAAAATGATTGACTATGTCACACACTGCTCCACAGCGACATCTGGTCAGGCTGGGCCTCACCTGCCCCTAATGTAGAGATGTTCATGGTAATGACTATAAAATATGCCACTTTACATTTTTTAAATTACATTTTGAACACAAATGAACTTATATTCAAATTTTTGGAGATGCACTAGGATTACCATTGAGAATACTTTAATGTGATAAATCATTAACACGTTTTACATAGTTTGACCCATTTAAACATTCCAGTCTCGGTTGTTTGTGCACTGTTACGGTCTCCTGTACTGAATCCAAAATAATAAAAGCCTCTTGTTTAAATCTACTACATTCTATAAACAAAGTGTAAACAAATTCTGTGATGTGATATAGACAGACTGTCTGCCAAAAATGGTGCAATGCACCATTCACTGGTGTTTGGTCTGGTGTTTGTTTTAGCCAAACATGGGCTTGTTTGTGATTACAGTGGTGTTGACATCTCACAAACTTAATAATTAAATTATTATTAAATCATATTCTGGTGGAAAAAGTACTTCAAACAAAAAATACACTTCAAGGATTTTGACACTGAGAGTCATTAGCCAAGAGACAGTACATCACTAGCTTAGTCAGGCTAAGCAGCTCTTCGCCATATTTGAGAGTTAGCACTGTAGACCTATCTCCTTTTTCCAGGTGTCCTCCACCTTTGTGTATATCAAGGCCTTTTTTCAGCCATGTATTGCCTAGCATGTAGCTTCCCTTGAGTTTTGTGACCCTTTTCAATACATCAGAGCATATTGTTTTGTTCTTTTGGTTTATTCATTTGTACTCTGTTTTGTCTACTAGAGGTTTCTCCCATTAAAAAAAAAAGCTGGCAATATGTTGTGTTTTGAATGTTGCTGGACAAGTAGCATGATTAAAGCTGGATAACTAGCTAAAAGAGTACAAGTCAATATGAACCAACTGCTAACCATCAGTGTTAATTTTGACAGGTGATTTTGATTTAGTTTTAGTCTTAGTCTTCTGACTAAAATGTATATTAGTTTTAGTCACATTTTTGTCATGTAGTTATTGGTAGTTTTAGTCTAGTTTTTGTTGATGAAAACTGAAAACATTTTAGTCTAGTTTTACTCAATTAAATGTTTAAAAAAATTTAATTTTAGTTGTACTTTTTAGTTTTACTATTTTAAATTAGAGCTATTTGAGACTGCTTACTGTTATTTTAATAAAACAATAGTCTTTCATTTTTGTTACATTTAATAACACAATGACATCAGATATTGTGGAAGAAAGTTGGCCCATTTTTCTTTTTCTAAAACACTTTGTGTTTAACTTTTACATGACAAAATGTAGTATGTGAATACAATTTGGTATCAACGTGACTAAACACACACATTAACAGCCCTTCACAGCCTCTTAAAAACCAGAAATTATTTATATCTGCGTAAATATCCAGTATAACAAACAACAGACACGAGAGAAGTCTGTCCTCTGAGCTTTCTGTCACAAGTGATAAAGGAAAGATTAAGAAGGAAAGAGTGGGGTTTCTCCGGTGTGCTGGCCTTTACTCATTTCTTTTACTCGTTCCTGTTGGCTAACATTAACTTGCACTTAATGTGGACTATCATGGCTTACGTGCCTTTCCTCTTCATTTCGTTATATGACTGTATTTAAAATGAAACAGAGGCTGTATGTGTGTCTTACGGCTCCAGTTAGATGTGTTTGTGATCTATTTAACCTAAACACCTAAAATAATGATAACGGATTGCACATTTCCCCTTTATACACTGAAACATTCAAAAATTAAACATATCAGATTACATTACTACGTTAGCTAACCTTTTTTTAAAGCTCGTGGTGGTGAGAACTGAGGACCTCTTGAGGTTAGTACTGTTTTTCCCCAGTTATTTTAAATCCACAAACTTTGCACTCTGTTTTGTTTTGTGTGGCAGCGAAAGTGAAATTACTCCGTAAATTGCTTCTTCTGTTCTATCCAAGCTGCGGCAGTGACGTCAGCACGTTGTGTTGTTAAGCTTAAGCAGTGTGACTGTGACTGGGGAGCTTAACGTGCTTTGAGAAAGTCAGACGTGCGGCAGGTTTATTTTAAAAAGCGGATTACTGGACAAAAACATTATTTTTGTCCTTCAGTGACATTTTTGTTTAGTTTTTATTCGTCGATGAAAAGTCTAATACTTTTAGTCATAGTTTTCGTTTTAAAATATTAGTTTTTATTTAGTTCTCGTCTCGTTTTCGTTGTGAAAAAATGCTTGTCAACGAATATTTTTTGTCATAATTATCATTAACAAAATTAATACTGCTAACCATCACTAATCAGAGTATTAACTTGGGCTTTACATCACACAATGCACTTAATGTTATTTAATATTAAATGACAATGGGTATGAAAGTCAGAACTTTAGCATTATAACAAAGTCCACAAATATAACAAAACAATCAGAAATGAGACTAAATTATGATGATAAATAATCATTAAGCGAGTTGAACACTTAAGTGAGCACTAGTTTAAAACTCTTATTGTAATGCATTGTAAAGCTCTTATATTGTGTATACTTGTGTATCTTTCCTTCTTTCTAGGTATTAGTGATGGATTAGTGTTAACAGTGTCTGAACTGAAGAGTAGTTTGGACTCTGACCTGTCTGTACTAGCTCAGATTATTCTCTTAATGGAGACAAAACACTGTTGTACATTGTTCTGGATGAGAGCATCTGCCAAATGCTGTAAATATAAATAATATATGCCTGAAAAGAAGATGAGCCAAATGAGAAGATGACCTTCAGCTAAATAAAAGCTGTGAAAATCTAAGAAATTGGCCAGTAAATATGTAGTACCAGTCTTAAGGACTACAAAAAAGTATGTCTGTAACCCCCATCATAATTGGTCTCTGACATCAGGTGAAGAAAATACACTGTTTGCATTCTCTGTGTAAGCGACCATGACTTTCCATTCAATGCCCGTTATCCTGAGCTTACCTCTTAAGTAGCTGAGACGTTGAATCAGACCTGGTTCCATGGAGGCACCTCAGTCACTCTACAGATGATTGAGGGTCTTTTGCTGTACAATGTTTTCTACACGAGACAAAGTTCTTAGCAGAAAAGAGTAAAAGCATGTGTATGCACAGCAGGCAATGACAAGAGAGCATGTGAATCCTCACAATTGCGTAAGTGCCACTGTAGAGAGTATAATTAATTCATTTTGTCTCCCCAGCACATCTTCGGGCTCTGCCATTTCATAACACATGCCTTTGCAAAGAAGAATCTCCTCCTGTTCTTGGACCAACATGAGACCCATGTGTCTGAGATGGTGGACTTCTGCAGAGGCACCAGCACTGAGGTGGTGTGCCTGCCAGAGCTCACCACACACATCATACAGACTTTAAACATGGCAGTGTTTTTCCTGCTGAAACCAGCCTTTACCAACATTACGTCAAAAATGCGCCTGGACTGTGGATATATGGTTTTTGGCAGGTACCACTTCTCTATATTCCTAAAGCATATCTACCATCAAGAGCATGAGAGAGGGCTTCAGGAGGTTAAGTCTTGCCCTTTAATAAGGATGCAATCAACATTTCCCAGCTGAAGATACACAGATACATTACTTTACATTGATAACTTGCATGTAATCACACTGTAAAATATTGAGAATATTAATATTTCCTACATATCATACAATTAGAATATCATGAAAAAGTTTATTTATTTCAGTAATTCCATTCAAAAAGTGAAACTTGTATACTATAGTTATTCATTACACACAGACTGATATACAGTGGTACCTTGGGATACGAGGAGACCAACATACAAATTTTTTTTGACTCGGTCCATATTTTTGTTCAAGATCCCAGCAAAATTCCAAGATACACGTGGCTGCTGCTAGTTGGCGCATTGGCGCAAAGGTCCAGTATGGGCAGCACAACACCTGCATCTCATTCTTTCTCACCTGTTACCCACAGAATCAAGTCCAATCTTGTGTGCTGTACACCTTCTTAAATGCTTTTTGAAAAAATTTGATAGTAAAATATTTTAAACTCTTAAACCTATTTAATTTTAATAACGTACATACATACAGTAATTATTTTTAAAAAATTATAGTAAAAATGTTTTAAACTCTTAAATCTAGATCATTTTAATAACATACATACAGTAAATATGTTAAATACTGTTAATATTATTTGGACGAAAGGCCCAGGCACAGCCCGTGATCTGCATATGCGAGCGCCAGCCGTGAACATAGATATGGGGACTTGCTGCTGCTTCTGAGTGAAAATTGTTTTGTACTGAACTGCAAAGAAAGAACCATGGCATCTCATTCTTCAGCCAGTTGCTGAATTTCTTGGCAGCAGTGGGATGCCAAAATAAAATGCAAACCGGATTCCAAAAAAGTTGGGACACTAAACAAATTGTGAATAAAAACTGAATGCAATGATGTGGAGATGGCAAATGTCAATATTTT
>BRDA01034537.1:0-24704 GCA_036984385.1 Crenuchus spilurus | reverse complement strand
TAAAAGGTGAAATATGCCCGGCACATTTTATACTGTGTTTTAAGTTAAACTCGGAACTAAAATGTGTAGAAAGTGTTATATATATATATAAGTGTTGAGGATAGATGACTGTACTGTGTAATACAGCATCAATGCCCAAAGATAAACAGAAGCACTGACTATATGTATTTTCTTTAACAGTAATCATAAATAACACAAACGTGTGGGTAATATAACACACACTAACAGGCCGGGTGCTGACTTGTTGCGCCTCAGAGGCTACTTTGCTGTATTAATGTTCACAGAGAAACACCCATCACTGTGTTTTTAATGCGTTTCTGGGACCCTCACAGATGCAGATTATTCATGCAGAGTGGGCCTGTGGCCTGCCAGAAGTCAACAAACAACAAGTTGCAAGTGGCAACAAGAAAGAAGCACATAAAACTGTTAATCTGCTCTGGCCTGCAGCCAGGAAGCCATTACATTTGAAGTAGTTTGCTTAAAACCAAGCAGCCGTCTCTGGAGCAAATGGGGGGGGGGGGAGACGGAGAAAGAGAGAGGGAAAAAAAAGCTTCACCACTTTATAACTCCATCCAAAAAGAGAGAGCTGGGAGCAACAAGGCAATGGGCTAGCTCAAGAGGAGCCAGAGCAATTCTGCTTCTGTGGGCACACAGACACAGGCCGGGCCCATTTTCTTGGCATGTGAAGAGATTCTTAAGTGCTGAGCCATAAATTGGGTTAATTTGACACGATTCCACAAAGAATTGGATGGTTTTCCAGCAAGAAAGCCCAGCAGACGGGCTGAGAATGAGCCGAAATAGTGCGAAGTGATCTTTAATGCTACGAGCGTGGCAGGAACACGGATGACGGCGTCGTAAAGCGGAGCCGTTTGGCAGCCCTGAATGGAGGCCTACAAACACAAACAGTGCAAATTTAATCCAATCAGTGCAAAGGGAGCAAAAAAAGCTGCTCTGCGCTCCTGCAATGACTTGAAAACTGTAATATGTAATAATACTCAACGGCCTTGTTATGCAACAGTTTTGCAGACACAAAGCGCCAACAGGAACCCAAAACTACCCATTACTATTCATGCTGGCAGCGAATGCACCTGCAGCCTGACGGAAAGCAGAGCAGACACATGGAGCAGAAGCCATTGTGGAAATGATGAAAATGAGCATAACACAACAGTAAGGTCATTACAAGTCAACTCCCAGTGTTCTGTCCATCGATCCCAGTCGAGAATCCGGGCTATAACAAGGAGAATGTCTGGACCGGGCCTTCTGCCACTCAACGAGATGTTTATGACTTATATCCATGAAATCCCCCCCCAACCTCCCTCTACTACTAATACCAACTCTGTGAGCCAAAGCGAATGACAGTCTCCACATGCATCCTTGTGAGCAGGGCCGAGCTAAATAAGGAGAGAGAGATGTTCAAAATGCCCTGTTTGGTGCCACAGCTGCGCCCTTCGTGAAAAGGAGAGTGAAAACAGGTGGGACGGGGGGCTGCTGGTAATCTTTCACATTATAGTTGTTGATAACACACAGCCTTCCTCTCCGCGCTCACTTAAAACGCTGTAATTTAATACGGAATACATCAGCAATGTGACATTTGCAGCGTGGAAGAAGTGGAGGTTGGGAAGATTCTAACTCGCGCTAATAATAGCAATCGTACACCAATGACTGGGGTTTTTGTTACCAGAGGCATTCTGTCAGAGCCGTGATCCTTCCAAAAGAAGCGGCTGGAAGTCCGACGTGGGATTTTAGGATTGCTTTTATTTCGTCCCCCTCTGAAGGCTCAAAAAATTTGGATTGTGTTTCGAGTGACAATCCGGGCCAAGTGTAGAGGAAAGGTCAGGATGTGCTTATGGGAGTTCTGGGCTGATGCTTATGCTTATCATTAACCTTCGTTCACCCTGTTCTTCAATCATCAGGACCCCCACAGAGCAGCAATGATTTGGGTGGTGGATCACTCTCAGCATTGCAGTGACACTGATGTGGTGGTGGTGTGTTAGTGTGTGTGGCGCTGATACGAGTGGATCAGACACAGCAGAGATTGTAAACACTATGTGAGCTCACTGTCCTCTATTAGACACACCTACACTGTTGACCTTGTAGATGTAAAGTCAGAGACAGCAGCTCAGCACAGTTTGGTCCTCTAGTCCTTCAATGGTGCTGTTGGCTGGTTGGGGCACTATTTTTACTCCAGCAGTGATGGGCACTTAAAAACATGACCAGCACAACACATTAACACGCCACCACCACATCAGTGCAGTGGTGGACTCGGGATGTTTGAAGGGCAGGGACAAAAAACAAAAAAACACTTTTTGTCACTAGAGGGGTACTTCTCAATTTGAGGGGCATCTACCTGGGCACTTCATGGTACAATTGTAGGAAAACCCTACAGAGCATGGCATCACATGTTCTTTACTCAACAGGGCTCAGTTTGGGACGCTGTCTTGTAGGGGTGTAATAGAGGACACTTAATGCGTCCTTTTTTATTGGAAAGGCAACCAAATAAGAGGACTCGTTAAGACAGAGGATCAGTCTTTCTTATTCTAGAGGGCACAGCATCATCATCATCTTCATCAATTGCAAAAAAAGGGGCCGTTCAATATTTTTTCCCATGTGAAGGGCAGCTGACAGGGCACTTTTTGCCATTCTAGAGGGCACGTTGGTGACATTTTTTCAAGCACAGGTGCACAAGTGGAGGCTGCGACCCCCTGAGTCCACTAGTGCATCCCTAGCATCCTGATCATTGAAAGGAGGCAAACAAAGACCAACAGAGGGACCACAGTCTGTAACTGTAGATCAACAAAGTGGTCAGTGGAGCTAAAATGGACAAGTTTAGATACAAGGAGGTGGTTTTAATGAAGTGGCTGAATGATGCACATTGCCTATTAGCATTAGCATGTCTGTTTGAAGAAGGTTTACAATAAAAAAAGATGAAAGAACATTTTGAGATTGAAGCAGAAATGTGAAGATCTTGGTTTCTTCGGTCCCGTCTTTGGCTCCCATCAGTCAGCGTTTTCCGTGAGCAAGCACATTACAACACACCCAAACCCTCACTTCAATAAACGCTTTAATGACCGAGCACTGCTCTAGCAAGGCGAGAAGACGTGGTTAGTTCTCCAGGCATCAAACATTTTACTTATTCCACAGTCATTAAGAGCAGGGCTGGAGGATACAGGCAGCTCGGTGTAATTACACAGGTAGGCAGTTGCTAGTGGTGTTCATCGTCTTAATTAAGGCGTAAACTGGAAACGCTCACAGCTAAAAGCAGCTCTGTTGACTTAGGAGTACTTCTCCAGCTTCCATCCAACAGAGATGCAGGGTGAGCGAGAGCTGTATTTGCATATGTTGGTGAGAAAGGAAGCCACAGAGAAATGTGGGAAGAGGCCCGATTGTCCCAGCTGGGTTGTCTGCGCCAGTCTCAGTCAGGAGTTTTCCTCTCGCCCCTCCCGACTCTTTGTCTCTGAGCCTCTGGCATGCTTCAGGTGCTGCACGCACGGTTCTATATGATTTGTCTAATTTGCAAGCCTCGGCGAGGGCCGCACCTGTTGCCCTGCCACTGCCTCCAGTCGTGGGTTCTCAACAGGCTTGACAAGCAGCCCTGGATAATCCATTCTGCTCACAATAGCACGGCCACTCTCCCCGCCAGTGTAGGGGACAAGGGCATTTTTCTCTCGCCCAGGCGCTCATATCCGCCATGCCGCTGATGGCTCATTACAGGCCAATTCATAAATATTGTCTCTAGTATTACCACTTCCAGGCCCTCTCGGCTCCCGTGAGATTTATTCCCCTCTTTTACAGCCTGCTATTGTTTTTTTTTTCTTCCACTTTTCTGGTTTTCAGCTCCTCCCGCCTCCTCCTTTACCTCCTCAGCCCTCGTAGCGGCGGAGCTTTTTCACCCAAGCCGTCAATAAAAGAAGGCCCGAAAAGTTTTACATTTGTTATATTTACAGCTGAATCGGGGCCAGAGGAGAATCAAGCGACCCTGAGCTCAAACGGGAGGGGAAATGCGATCCTGTACAATTGGGAAGTGATGACAAAGTGCTTCCAGGGTGGCTGTTCTAGAGGCCTCATGTTGACCTCGCATAACCTTGGCCGGGCAAGACTGGCACCCAAGTTTAACTGTCCGACAAACGGTGAATGTAAGCTCGACTCTCCTTTGATGGGCAACAGCAGCTTTTAGCAGCATAAACACATTCTCTCTGCTGCCACTCGCTGCCCAAGACAAGTGCCAGGGAAAAAAACAGGATATAAATATCTTTGCTAGCTCCAAACTGATAAACCGCCACCATGTCGAAAAGGCAGCGAGGCCACGCCGAGGACAGAGCGCTCAGAGCTGAAGAGCAGTGGGCGTCCTGCGGTGTCTGATAGCATCTGTCCACCAGTGGATTCCCTTTAAGTGCAGGACACCCAGTGGTGTTCCACAGGCCTGGACCCATATGAGCACATCAAAAAGGTTTCGCCTCCCACACAGCCAGACCTGCATGAGCCAGCGCTCGTGCTATTGAAGGGGGAAGGAGGAAGTATGCTCATCTCTTCCATCTCCGCAGTATTAGCTGTGACCTTTCTTATGCAAAACTAAGAGAACACGGAGAGGATTTCCTCGCTGCTCTGAGCAGAGCTGGGTCTGTTTTCATAAGTGTGGAAAAATACATTAACCTGCGCCTTAGAGACGGGTAATATTGGCAAATGTCTGAATCTGCTGAAAAAGAATAATTGCAGCACGCCGAAGGATTTCTGACGACTTCATGTGTGATGCACTCCGGCTGGCTGTGTGGTGACCATATGTTCTCTTTTTGGGACCTAATCCATGTCTATGATTGCCTAAAAGATCCAGGATTTGACTTTGCTTTGTTGACATTTGCTCAGCTTTCTAGGCCCCATGTACACTCGTCTGTGGGCTCGTATGTTCACCAGACATCAGTAATGTCAGTATTGAGCATTTGGTCTTAAAATAAAGTCCAAGAGGAACCATGTTTTGTTTCAACAGTTCTCTACAAAATCTAGACTGAAAGCTTCTTTAGGAAACCAAAGTCGTTCTTCTATCACTTCACTCCATAGAACCTCACATGGCAGCTCTCTTTTAAGAACATTCAATGAAATAAACATTATCTTTGTGATCTTGGACTTACAGTACATGTTGAAAAACTTGAATATGGTAAAAAAGTTCATTTATAATAAAAAATAGTAGTAATAGTAATAGTAATAATAATAATAATAATAATATAATAAAAGTAGTAGAAATAGTAGTAGCAGTAATAATAAATAATAATAATAATAATAATAATAATAATAATAATAATAATACCAGTAGTAGAAAATAATATTATTAATATTCTTATTATTACTGCTACTATTTCTACTACTTTTATAATAATAATAATAATAATAATAATAATAATAAATTGTTATAATTATTATTTTATTATTAATTATTATTATTATTATTATTATAAAAGTAGTAGAAATAGTAGTAGTAGCCGTAATATTAATAATAATAATAATAATAATGCTACAAAATTAACATTAAATGATTACACAGACCTAATATCACGGATTTCACAGATTTTTCTAAGTATTATATTTCACAGTGGCTGTTAAATTAAACTTAATGTACATTATGAAAGCAGTTTTGAACCCTGCAAACATCTTTCTGAATTTAATTAATTTAATAGTGCACTACAATCATAATATGGTGAAAAAGTTCATTTGTGTCCACAATTTAAGTTTAAAAAGTTACATATGTTACACTCATTGCACATAAAATGATTTTTCAAGCCATTTTGATCTTGTTGATACTGTTTGAATGGTAATTTCCTACATAGTTCCTACATTAGTACAGCTATTAGTTATTAATATTCATTAACAGTTATTATTTGACTTTCTGGATGTTTGATTATAAGCCATACTGATCAACAGTAAAGCAAAAACAATGTCACTTTAAGTGTAACTAATATAAAACTATGAAAAAGAATATGATATTCTAATTTTGCTAATGCGGCACTGGGCATGGCTTGTTCCCAGTTATTACTCTGATACGCAGGTCACAGGTAAAACAGTGTGAAGTTAAGGACTCCAGCGGAAGTGTCTCTGTGGTAATCCCTCCATAAGGACCCGGCGCTGTGAGCATAGCCCTTCAGCGTAGGCCCTCCTGGGGCAGGAAGGGCTAACAACCCTCCCATTGATCCAAGGAGACACTCAGCCTTCTAACCTGCTGAGTGCTCAGTTCAGGAGAACAATGGAGTTCAGGCCACATCAATACACTCCCCTATTGAGTGGTCCCCGTTTAGCACAGCTCCACTGATGAGGTTAAAGCTCCCACCTCTGGCAAAAGCCAGCCAGACACCTCGACTGTCTAAATAAAGCCGCTCCAGAGCCAGATATAGCAGCCTTGGGCCTGCCTACGCTTTTTAACATCTTCCTCCGCTTAAGTGTCCGGCGAGATGCGGTCGAGGCCAGACGGCCGACCGTACGGCCCCCTGTCTCTGAAACCAAGATAAGAATTGGAGATTAGGAACGCAGGAGGCTTTCTGGGCAGGAATGCACTGCTGCTGCTCCCATAAGACACTAAATGATGTACAAGTGCATTTATTACAGCAGCCTCTATAAATCTGAGCCCGGCCTGAACTCCAGGGAGAGGTTAATGGATTACAAAGGGATGCGGTATCGAACCTTCAAGAAGTTTATACACCACATCAATATGTGCAATGCTATTGATCATCTAGACCTTGACAGACAAATTAAATTCATAAACTTGATAATGCACTGGAATATTCGTATTGCTTACGATAGTGGAATGTGCACTTTTTATTCCCATTTTATTTTTAAGGAATGCTGTTTTAGGATCACAGGTTATCGATCGAATCTACTTAATAGTGACCTCGTTGAGAAGAAGAAGAAGAAGAAGAAGAATGCTGATCTCGTGTAAAATTTTAAAAAAGAGTCCCCATTAAAACCCACGAGGCAAATGAACCTTTCACTCGGGGACGGGCGGACGTCTCGCTCTCACTGCCGCCTTAACAAAGCGACATGCATTATTTTAACTTTGTGTTTGGCCCAACCCATCTAGAGCATCATATTCAGCTATTAAAGATTCATGAATGCTAATGCATAGTCCAAAGAAGCTTCTTTTATGTGTGCAGCAACTTCAAATGCCGCTTTTTACGGGGATGCTACAGTAGCCCAAACCAAGAGACAATGGACTTTACATTATTTGCCCCATTAAGTCAAACTGCACGACAGTGAGCCTGGTGTTAAATCAGATTTATTACAAACATTTACATCGTCTCATTCAAAAAATTCAAGAAGACAAACGAGCGAAACTCTCAGTCGAGGACCCAAAAGTAACACTGTAGGCCATATTAGGTATCAGAGGTTTTAACTACTTAAGAGTCAGCTCCTACACACACACATCAATCCATATGTCATGTCCCTCATTATCAGCCCGTAATAGACCTCTATAGTCACCTAAAGTTAAAGCAGGGGTGTCCAACTCCAGTGCTTGGAGTTTGGTGTTCTTCCAGGTACAGGTGCTGGATGCCAGGACTTGAGCACGACACTCCCAAGATACAGGAATCCTTTAATTGGGTTTTTAACTCTATGTTCCCTGCCACTATTATTACACGATCACCTGACTGAAGATAATCACAATTATTTAAGCTCAGAACAATTATTTTCCAGAGTGATCATTGTTTACGGTCACGTTTGTTTTGTAATAAAGAGAATGATTTGGGTTCAGGGTGAAATAAAAGTTAACCAACCTGAAACACATCTTGAATCTTGTTAAAATAACAACGATTCGGATTTTTAGTGTTAAGTAGAGGTGGGTAATCCAGGTCCAGAAAGTAAAAATCCATCCCAGGATTTTGCTCCAACTTCATGTGTCTCTGCTGCAGAATATCTGCAGCAGAAGCAACAAGGCAGTTGAATCAAAATCCTGGGGTGGTGGATTTTTACTTTCTGGACCTGGATTACCCACCTCTACTTAACACTAAAAATCCGAATCCGGACCCCCACAGAGATGGATCATTCTGAGCACTGCAGTGACACTGATGTGGTGGTGGTGTGTTAGAGTGTGTTACAAGTGGACACAACAGAGCTACTGGGGATTTTATAAGCGACGTTAGCTCACTGCTGACTTTAGACACGTTGCTCCACTGTGTAGATGTAAAGTCAGAGACGGCAGCTCTGCACAGTTTGTGTTGGCCATCGTCTAGATCAGGTCCAGTCCAGGAGGGTCGGATTCCTGCACAGTTTGGTGATCTTCCTGATTTAACTCAGCCGTTTTTACTGTGATGTCAGAGAAGAGAAACCCCCAAACTGTACTGGACTGGAGATGCTGGCCACAGGATGCTGTTGGCGGGTTTACTATTCTCACTCAAGTACAGCAGCTCTTATGTGTCTTACCACACACTAACACACCACCACCACACACTAGCACATCACCACCATGTCTGTCACTGCAGTGCAAATCACACCTGCTCTGTGGTGGTCCTGATGATACTGAGAACAGAGTAAAACAGGGCCAAGAAAGTACGCAGATGGATTTTAAACGTTATGGCTGACTGATGTGTCAAATCATATAGATTTTTTTATATTGCTATGATCAAAGAACAACAATTTCCTTATAAAAGAGACCAAAACAGATGAAGTTGGTGGACAGCTGCTCTGTGAGGCATCATTTGAAAGTCTAAAGTCTGTAGTACAGTATTTAACATGTATAGTAGTGAATAAGAACATCTACACAACACATGAGAACCGTTTTGTGGGATGTCATCCAAACAGGAAGATTCCTCCGTGACGGAGAGGCACAGCGACCGCTGCCGCAGCCCACCGTCGCTTCACCTGCTCGGGCCGTAATCACGTTACTCTGAAGGCCATTTGTTAAAAGTGAAAATGTCAGAGCGGAGCTGACACTCTAATTCTCTCCCCGGCATCTTTCTGGCTTTTCTCTCGTCAGCTGGCGAGCGAGTAATTCCATTAGTTAAGTATTCATACGTTACTCTCCATTTGCATCAGAGGTGCTTTTTTCCCTCCTTCTTCTCCTTTTCTCTCCCTCAGGACTTGGAGAGAAAAGCCCCACAAAGGGAGAAGCACAACTGTCAGCACCTCTGCTGAAGCATCCATTGTTTTACATGGTTTAATTACAAAAACCCCGGCACCGTTTCATGTTAAGATTATTCACTGTAGGAGGCCTGTATAATTTGGACTGGAGGCTTTGTCATGTAATATAACACAATAGAACAGGCTTTGAGTATTAGATTTCCGATTTTAGCCTCCTTGACATTTCAAGCTGCATGAACTAATACATCTGTTATTTGTTGATCATTTGATTATTAACATACTTCATAAACCAAATCAGCCGCTCTGCTGGAGATGCAACTGAGAAGGCAGCCGCTTTTGTTTCTGCCGTCCCTCTTCCAGTTCCCTCCCTCTCTCTCTCGCTCGCTCACACTGAGAGCATTAAAAACAGTGTTTATTTGCCTCTTCAGCGCTCTCCAATTCTCAGCACCACCGGGAAGCAAACCCATCATCACAGGCATGCCCGCTGCTGCGCCACGTTACGCTGAGAGTCTACAGATGGTTAGTCCAGACCAGAGCTTGTCCACAATGTTTTGTAGAGGATGTGATGCGTATGATGTAGCGGGAGCACCCGAAAAACAGGTCACGTGATCCGCGCTCTAAGCAAAAGAACTCTTTGGTGTCTGTCCGGTTGCTGTAGGCCCTTGCTTGCATGTAAATGCAAAAGTATTGGGACACCCTCATTCACCGCTTCGTTCAAAATCAAGAGCATGCCCTGCTGTGTACTAGATTTGCTGTGAGGATTTGATTGCATTCAGGCACAAGAACGTAGGTGAGGTCAGGATGTTGGATGATCACCATCGTCACCACCTCATATACCCATCTAGCCCATGCCTGGCTCCTTAGATACCTAATCTATTAGCAACCCTACTCCACAGGGACTTGACGAGGTCAAGTTAAAGTGGCTGAATGCATTCATTAAAAGGGGGTGTCCACAAACTTTTGGACATATAGTGTAGGTCACGTTTATGAGAAATGTCTGGGCACAGGATGGTCGCTAAAGGGTTAAAAAAAAAAAATCTGTGCACTGCATGTTGTTGTGCTTGCCTGGGCATGCGAGAGCGAGTTTGGAAAGAGAGAAAAGTGACGTCACAGGAAAAAGGAACCGAGGCTGGACTGCTTGCACCCGAGCGGCTGAGGCAGTGAGAGATCGTGAGCATAAAGGGAGCAAAACTCGTTAAAACCAAAGTGACGGGCGATGTCAGGACTAAACTAAACTAAACAGAGATGTTACACCTCGGCTTAATCCACCTCACTCTCGTTGCTGGCTCCTTCGGGACGCCGCAACTTCTCCACTTGCTCGTTAAACTGTCCGTCCCCTCCTCTCCTGTCCTCCGTCTGGACGCTTAGTTGCTCCTCTTCATCCACGTGAGTCACATCATCGTCTTCCTCCTCGTCCTCCTCTTCTTTCCTCTCCTCCTCTCCCTGCACCTCCATACGCACCTGGTCCTTCAGGTCCAGCGGCAGCATGGCGCCCATCGACTCTCCGTTCAGGCTGTGGGCGCTGGACGGGGTCGCCTGTGAGCCGTCTTTGATGGGCGAGGAGCTGGCGGACTCGTTGCTGACCGGCGAGATGTCGCTGCTGCTGTTGGTGTGGTTGACCGAGGGCGGGTTGGACATTGTGCCCGGCTTCAGAGGGATCTGCCAGGAGGGGATTTTGGGCAGGGAAGGAGAGGCAGGGAACTGTCTCCTTTAAAGAGAGAGAAATAAAAAAGTGAGAAAAGAGGGATGCAGATTTTCTATTTTCTTAAATTTTTTCGGGAGTAACTCGTGTCTTGCGCAGGACATCAGCTCAAGGTTAGAGATCCGGTCTTGTGACCAGAAGGTGGCAGATCTGATCCCATGAACCACTACTGTTCTTAAGCAAGGCACCTAACCCTCAACCGCTCCCCGGGCACTGCGGAAAGGGCTGCCCACCACCTGGGCGAGTGTGCTAACTGCCCCGTAATGTGTGAAAGTGTTCAATCAAGTGCCAATGTGCTTACACAAAAAACACTAGTGAACACACTAGGTGGCATTGAGCAGCCCTATTCAAGAACAAGCCAGGGGATCAAACCAGCGACCTTCTGGTCACAAGACCAGATCTCCTAAACACCAGGCCGGTGTTCACTAGTGTGTGTGTGTGTGTGTGTCACTCCAGGAAATGGTTAAATGTGTCAAATTGCTCTGTGTGCAAGAACATTGGTCAATGTGTCACTTTCACTTAAAAAAATCACCCAGAATACAAACTTTAAGGATGTCCACCCTCAAAATAGAAGACGCTACAAAAGGCTTTGAGTGATAACATTAAATAAGCACTTGTGTGAGTGTGAAGAACCTTTTAAAGGCTTCACATGATGAGAAGGTTACTCAGCATTTTAAAGGTTCCTCACACTAACAGTCACTATTAGAGAAATGGTTCTTCAAAGGAACCAAAAGTTAAGAGTAACTGACTGATGCATACGTGTGTAACACTGTCTGATGATGACCTTTAACGTCAGTAGAGCACACTGTCACTAAGGTAACTGAGCAGCTGATATAATTAGAAAGTTGGTGTTTTCCTCGTACGGTCCACGTCGCGGTGTTCTCAGCCTCGAGCTGGTTTCAGGTTCAGTTTCAAAACAACCTGAAAAGTCACTTCAGAGTTCTTAGAGCAGAATGTCTAGAGTTTGACCCAGTTCTAGCTCATAAAGCAGATTTGTAGTAACGTCTGCTGCTTTATAAATGTGTATAAGACTATCTACATAAAAGAAAAGTGAATTTTTAAGGTTACAAAACTAATTCTTTGTTTATTCCAGTTTCCTAATGTGGTACGATCCCACAGGCCTCCAGTGTAGACAGTCATTTATTATATATACATAATATACCAAAGAGGACACCGTGGTGGAGATTGGATTGATGCTAGTGACTCGGGAAAATCCCGCGCTAACTTCGAAAGCCGAGAAAATGTGTCTTTATGGTATATCCGAACATTCCCGAAGATAATTATGGTCGTTGATCGTAAGTTTAGAATCTCGGGAATCACCAGAAACTTTCGTATTGAGTCGACCGTGACAAACATACAGAACGTGGGGTTTCCCGAAGTTACACTTGCTGCATTAAAATGTCTTGAGAAAAAAACAATGACGTCATAGTAAAGTCACTGGTTGTACAGGGTCACAGTTCAGTATGAATCAGTTCTATTCTCTAGTCTTATAGCCCACTAAGTGAACTGCTGCTCTGTTTAGTTCAGAATCAGATCCAGTTTTGTCATTCAAACCACATGACATGATGGAACAAAATATAGTTTCCTAAGCTTGGTGTGTAAAATGAGAATTAACTAAGATAAAAATAAAATGTAATAAGTAAGATGACAAATTAAAATGAAGTACATTATAATATAAAATAGATGTTAAAAATTGTTCAGACTCTTCACGGCAATGCTGGCTAAATTCCTCCGGATAGAGTTCGTATTACAGATAGACCGACTAATTGGTAAGTCAATTAATTTGACTAATTATTGTAGTCTTTAAATAGTGAAATCAAATGTATTTAAAAAACACTTTTTACAACTGATGTCACAAAGCAGCTTTACAAGGTTAGTAATAACAAAACACCAAATCCCCAGTGAGCGAGCCTACGGCGACAGTGGCAAGGGAAAACTCCCTCAGGGTTGGAGGTAGAAACCCTTGGGAGGAACCTGACTCACATGTAGCGCTTTTCCACCAACACGGAACCGGCACCGTTCTGGTTTACGAACCTAATTTTGAACCGTTTGGCGCATTTCCACCAACAAAAATACCGGTCTGAACCCGGAACGTTCGTTCGCAGCGGGAACCAAAAAAATACTTGGTTTTTCAGTGCGAACCAAACGCGCCTGCGCACTGAGGTGACTCGTAGCGTACAGTGGTCCACTGAAGAAACTCAGTTTTTGTTATGTATTTGGTGTTCTCCGGAGTTTCAGGAGAAACTTGAGGGGAGTATTAGAAAGGAGAAACTCTACAGTGAGCTGGTGGAGGATTTAGCTCGGGCAGGTTTTGTTCGTTCAGGAGAGCGAGTGATAAATAAGCTAAAGAAGCTAAAAAAGGACTACAGAGACTCTAAAAAGGAGCTATCGCACAGTGGAGCTGGACGAGGGAAGACAAGATTTGACTTGTGAAGTGAAACAAACATTTGTACCAAGAGCACAAATGCTCGCAAGTAGTCGATGCGCTCCGCCATCTTTATTTATAATTCCGCTTTGTTGATGACGTACACCGTGACGTATCCTCGGTTCAACTAAAACTAGTGTAAATGCAGGCTGGTTCACTAAAAAGAACCGCGGTTCTCATAAGCCCGAACGGCACCAGTTCAAGAACCAGTTATTTTGGTGGAAAAGTGCTAATGGTGGACCCATCCTCCTCTGGTCAACTAATGATAAAAAATAGCCTGCATTGCTCAGTTATTTTTAAACTCTCAGCCTGAGCTCACAAGAAAAACGGCTCATTTACAGGCACATCTGCAGGCAGCCTTATCAGTGTGGCTGCTTGAGAACAATGTTAGTGTCCACTCGATGAGCAGATGAAGACCTGACCTCACCTGAACCATTACTAGTGTATTTCCAAAAATGAGAATATGGTGAAAAAGCTTATAATTTTAATCAAAAATGTCAAATGTCAGGCCCAGAGTGGCTCAGCAGGCTAAGACGCTGACACTATGACCAGAGGATTACGAGTTTGTATCCCGATCAAAAAATTGGCTGTGATCTCTCTGGGTGGGTAGATGGCGCTCTCTCTCCCCATCACTTTCACATTGCAATGTCCGCTGGCTCAGGCGTCTACTGATTGGTCCATTCAGAGCTGGGAATCCTGCGCTTTCCTCCAAGCGCATTGGCTCCCCAGTGACGATGCATCAGTGGTAGTTCAAAAAGAGGCGGAGCCTGTATCACATGCAACAGAGGAGGCTTGTGCTTGTCTTCACCCTCCTAGAGTCAGAGACAGTGCAGAGTGATGTGGAGAGTCCTAACGAAGGGGATGGGCTAATTGGCTACTATTACACTATGAAGGGGATAAAAATGGGCAAAAACTTAGAAATAAAAAAAAACATATAAAAGGTCAAATGTCATTTTATATTCATTACACCTTGAATAACTTTACCTTTTTAAATTCAATTATGAACAATGATGTAGCACTGTAGTTACCTTTTTTTTATTTCAGATTTTAACAGAAAAAAAATAAATAAATAAAACAACACATTATCGGTGTCACACCCTGCTCATTAAACATGGTGCTACAGTCATATTTCACACACAATAACAACCAACAGTTCAGTAATTACCATGCACACAAACTTTACTTTCACTTTCAAAAAACTGGGTTGAGTTTCCAGATACCACGACACATCTTTCCCTCACAGAAGCTAAGAAGACACCCGTTTGATTTGTGTGGCTACGAGTTTGCGAGAAATTACCCCTCAGGAACAGAGCAGCAGAAAGGCTTAAAACACTGCGGCTCCTGCAAGAATCAGGAGTGTTGACAGATATGATGCAAAAGTGGGAGAATTATCAGCGCAAAGACGCTCTGTAAAGTAAAGAACATGCAATTATGAGAGATTACCGCTTTAGCCATATGTCTCCCGCACCTGGCACACATGTAACACACAAAGTACAACAAAGCAAAGACAAAACTCCATCTTCAAAGTCATCCAACAGTACCTGCCAGATCATCTGAACAGTCAGAGGAACAATCTTAGCAGCAGACGGTGGGTACAACTGTGTTTGTGTTGAGTTTGAACCTTTTTCACAACAACATCTTGTGAGTATCTGACAGACATTTGCTTAATTAGGGACGAAAACAAAAGATTTAAGATAAGATTAGGAGATTAAAATAAGAACAAAAGACTTTCATGTGTGAGAATTCCAGGTGCAAAGTATTCCTCTGCTCTTCATTTGCCTAATACATAATCAAGTACCGGGGGAACCTGTTGGACGTATCAGGCCAGACGAAAACGATGCTGGTGGCAGATTGATGCTCAAAACGCACAATTAGCCATTTTATTCAGGGCAGATTTACTAAAACAAATCAGATGCTCAGGTGTTAAAATCAACCTCAAGACTTGTAGGTTCACCGCATCGTTCTCAGACCTGCAGTGACACAGACGTGGTGGTGGTGTGTTGTACTAGTACGAGTGGTTCAGACAACAGAGCTGCTGTGATGTTAAACACTGTCCACACTTCCTTGTTGGTCCACCTTATAGATGTAAAGTTAGAGACAGCCGCTCATCTGTTGGTCCTCTAGATGCTGCCCTTAGGATGCTGTTGGCTGGACGACAACATCCAGTGTAGCAGTCACACTGAGGTATCACTCCAGCAGCTCAGCTCAGCCCACTAACACACCACCACCACGTTAGAGCTGAGAAAGATCCATCACCCAAATTATACCTTCTCTGTGGTGGCCCCGACCACTGAAGAAGGTTTTAATGTAATGGCTGATTATGTAAAGCAGCTTTATCTGGATGGAGTGTTTACCTGCTGAGCAGAAGCCCCTTCAGAGAAGCAATCTCAGCCTTCAGTTCACCGATGCTTTGAGACTCCAGCATTCGGTTGGTAGCAGTGGAGGCCTGCAGATAGCAAGAAAGACAAATTACAAACATCCTTTTAGCCTCTTTTCATTTATAATTACTGGGATGCTGGAAAAGGAACCTTATTCCCATACAACATAATGACTTCTGGACAGAGGTGGGTAATCCAGGTCCGAAAAGTAAAAATCCACCCCAGGATTTTGTTTCAACTGCCTTGTTGGTTCCGCTGCAGATATGCTGCAGTGGAGACACACGTGAAGTTGGAGCCAAATCCCGGGATGGATTTTTACTTTTTGGACCTGGATTACCCACCTCTACTTCTGGAGACTCTGGACGCGCCACACGTTCACTGGTATTAAGTCAAACTTAAACCTCAGAGACGAGGCACAACTTTTCCAGCTGATCACTGTTTTGTTTTGATTGTTATCAAATCAGTTTATGGTGCAGTCATTCTAATAAATGCTCTAAAGACTGGTCATGTCCAGCTCATACATCCATCCACCCACCCGCACACCTGAAAAAAGTGCATGAGCTCAGGATCTTTGGACAAAAAAGGGTATAGGGAATTAATCACGCCATTTTTACATATTTTTCCATATTTCCGACTGCTGATTTGAGCAGGACAGAGGTGGTTGATAAGAGGTCTCACACACAACAATGGCAGCATTCATCAGGCAGGCACAAGTCAGAGGGCTTTTTTTATTAAAAGGAGCGTTATCACCTACTGCTTGGCAAGGGATGAATTGCAGCACGAAATGATGGCCAATTGAAATGGCCGGCAAACATTTGAATAGCAAATGACTTCTGAAAAAAAAATCATCCATCTTTTTTGCTTTTTAAGTGGACAGGTGGGTGATGATGCCATTTCCCATAAATAAAGCATGACTCTAACTGTAAAACGGTGAGGAATTATTAGCTAAATAAGCTGCTGGTACAGTTCTTTTCATATGACGACGCTATTTCAGTCCAGAATTTTGGAGAACAAACTCCAATGCCCAAAGTGTACCCAGACTAAAATTCAAGCGGATTAAGCGGGGCTCCTGAGCCTTGTTCAGAAGAAATAAAACTCTTGTAAACTTACACCAAGTCACAGGGGTACCTGAAGCTTTGAAGCATCCACAAACAAACAGTCCTCATCCACTGCCTAATCCCCCCGTCCTGCTGCCCTCCAAGGATGAGAGCGGATGGAGGGGAAGAGGTGTGGAAATGAAGCAGAAAAGGGCTGGGGAACAGAAAACTAAAAGTAATTAAGAATGCCTGACTCACCGGGGGCTGCTAGTTAGGAAGCAGAGACCCCCTGTCGAGTGAAGCGGGATAACTTTGACTCTTTCACATGTAATTACATCTAAAGGAAATTAATTGAATCGCATCTGAAAAGGATCAGACTCATTTACAGTGCGGGGTGGAGAGGGAGGGGCGGGCGAGTTTGGGGTCTCTCTCCTATCTGCTCCTAAAGCCCCTTCTGATAAAGTGCGGTGTTTTCGGAGGGCACATCTGATCCAGGCTGAGCGCATTAGGCCTGGCGAAGACACTCTTATTACAGGCCTCACCTCATTACGACCATCATAATCCCCAACTCCCCATGGCACCCACATAATAAGGCTGGAATGTGCCTCTCGCTCATTTTACCTGTGGAAAAAAAATTAATTGCTTCGGCGGCTGAGCTTACACTTCTCAGACATAAAATCTAAATAGCGTTTTTCAAACAGGAGGCACTACGCACCTCGCTCAAGACTGTACTTGAGCGTCTTGTGACGGGGCTTTCAGTTATGACCTGTGGCAGAGGCTGTGTAATGAAAACCACACGTGATGAGAGCTTGACTATTGTTAAATACCTTCTCGCAATGTATTCACCCGACGTTACTGTCAGGAAGTTAGATTTACAGGAAATAAATATATAAAAAACTCACTTTTTCAGTGTTTTTATACCCATACTTGGGTATTTAGAATGGCTACCAACCCACAAAGTGTGAAATGCAGGCAGGCTGTTGCAATGTAGATGAAGGAGATGGATTTCTGGTGTTTCTGTATGAAGCTGAAGCAGCCTCTAATTCAAATTTCACATTCCACCTTAAATGGTGAAGCAGTTACATTCACTGGGTCTGCAAATTTCCCATTCCACCTCTAAAGATCCAGCAGTTGCAACTTGCATCTACAATTTTCGTTCCACCTCAAATGGTACAGCGGTTACATTAATGTGACCACAGGTTTCACGATCCACCTTTAATGGTGCAGTAGTTACATTCATTGGGTCTGCAAATTTAACATTCCACCTTAAATGGAGCGGCAGCTGCATTAAAGTGATCACAGGTTTCACGTTCCACCTTAAATGATGCAGCTATAATATCCATGCATCTGCAAATTTCCCATTCCACCTTAAATGGAGCAGCAGCTGCAATAATGTGACCACATGTTTCTCATTCCATCTTAAATGGTGCAGCAGTTGCATACATGCACCTACAAATTTCTCATTCCACCTTAAATCGTGCAGCAGTTACATTATTGTGACCACAGGTTTCACATTCCACCTTAAATGTTGCAGCAGTTGCATATATGCATCTACAATTTTCTCGTTCCACCTTAAATGGTGCAGCAGTTGCATACATGCATCTACACATTTTGCATTCCACCTTATATGGTGCAGCAGTTACATTATTGTGACCACAGGTTTCACATTCCACCTTAAATGGTGAAGCAGTTATATCCATGCATCTACAAATTTCACATTCCACCTTAAATCGTGCAGCAGTTACATTATTGCCACCACAGGTTTCACATTCCACCTTAAATGTTGCAGCAGTTGCATATATGCATCTACAATTTTCTCGTTCCACCTTAAATGGTGCAGCAGTTGCATACATGCATCTACACATTTCACATTCCACCTTATATGGTGTAGCAGTTACATTATTGTGACCACAGGTTTCACATTCCACCTTAAATGGTGCAGCAGTTATATCCATGCATCTACAAATTTCACATTCTACCTTAAATGGTGCAGCAGTTACATACATGCATACATGCAATTTCTCATTCCACCTTAAATGGTGCAGCAGTTGCATAGAAGCCAAGTTCATCTTTGTGATTTCTGCTGATTATAAAGACATTAAAAGCAGGCATTTCATAAAGACCCCCAGTGAACTATACTGTATTCACAAAGGGGTATACTAGGTCCCCTTTAAAGGTACTTTTTCCTTTCTGGATCACTTCCTTCACGATAAAGGAGTCCTCATGGAGAATATCATAGCCCGCAGAGAGACTAACCCGCACACAGAAGAGCAGCAGACAGCCAGTGAAAACACTGAATACATTAGTAAATGCCTGCAGACCATTAGCAGTGGATAATATCTTAACAAGGACAGTTTAAAAACGTCTGAATGCAAATTAACTCGCAGCTTCTCTCCCTGATAATATTTTCCTCATGTAATGCATGTATATTTATGGTGGAATCAGCTTGAAACTAAATCCCTCAGGAGTGTTTCCAATGAAAGCACTGGTACAATTCATTTCAGCCTGTTTATGCACTATCCCAGTGGCGAGCACTTTGCCTACAAACTGAACGGCTCCTAATCTTCCATGTGCAGCCACTAATAAGGGAAATATCTCTGGATTTAAAGCGGGGTGCACTGATATGAAAATTCTGGGCTCAGGCCGATAATTTCCGTATCTGCTGATAACACTGAAGATATCAAATCCGAGAGCCGAAGTGCCACACATACTGCAAATTGAACCATAAGCAATTATCTGCTGGTGCCAATACAAGCATGCATAATTGCTCATTTAAAAAACCCATATCTTACATTTTTCTTACAGCATTTTTTCCTTAAGGTCCATTTATTTACCAAAAACAACCATTTTTACAAGTTTTTACTGCCGTTAGCATTTGTATATGTATGACATGTATATTGAGCCTCATTCATAAAGCAGTCTGAGCTGAAACACTCCTTATAACTTCAGTGTAAATGGTTCAGTTTAAAAGGCTGTAAATGTGCAGATACAAAATGGGCTGTTTTTCCAACTTAATGCAGCCAATACGGAGAGAATTGCATGTTTTAAAACTTCAATAAATGTTTAATTAAAGAGGAGGGCATGTTGTGAGATGTAGCTCCGCCCCCATTGGACGTCATTTCTTATATTTAAACTGCGCTGCTCCTTTAAGGGTGCTTTCACACCTGAAAGTCCGGACCATGGTCTGAACCAAGGTTCGTGTGTTTGTTACTTTGAATATATTCGGTCCGGTAAGGTTTGTTGTCACGCTGAATTTTTGGGAGCTTACCAGACTTTTATTATGACACGCCCATGCGCTGTCGTCATCACTTACGTGGTGCGCGTCTTCCTACACTCGACACTGATTTGTTTGTAGTAGGACGAGTGTCTCAACGCGTTTAAATACTTTTATATAGTTTTATACATCGATGCCAGTTTCTTTAGTTTAGGATGCTCTGTCATCTCCTTTTTCTCTCATTCTCTCAGAAAATAAGCTGCACGTTTCAGTATTTTTGTGTTTTTAAAGCTTTTCACACATTCATCAGACCAAAATTATATTAAACATGTCATCTCCTCCTCGCTCCATGTGCTACCACGGCTCATTTTTGCTGCTGTTCTGCTTATTTTACTTCTGTTATTGTTGTTGAATGTTGTTGAACGCCTGCATCAACTTCCTGTATTTGGTCTGAAAATCCGAACCTTCTAGAAAAGTGTTTTCACACTGCACGCAAACTGGACCATGGTTCAGTAGGTCCGGACCGAGACCACCTCTTTTGGTCAGACCAAATTTTGCTCCTTTGGTCCGGACCATGGTTCGTGGCCACTTTCACACCTGCTATTTTGGTTCGGAAAAGTCAGAAAGTCCGGACCAAACAATGTAGGTGTGAAAGCACCCTAAGTCAGTGATGTTGGTTACTGAATTCAAGCTGTATGCAGTGAACATGATCTAACAAAGCTGAACATTCATAGATTTTTGCTCTGCTAAAAAATACATGAATTGGGTGGCACTGTGGAGGTCTTTTGTTCAAAGTCCCCATCTGGGTGGAGTTTCCATGTTCTCTCCATGTCTGCGTGGGTTTCCTCCCACAGTCCAAAACCATGGAGATCAGGTGAACCGGCTCTAAATGACCCTGGTGTGTGTGTGAATGTCTTTACCCAGATACGGTTTGCACTCTGTCCTGGGTCCCTTAGTACTCGATGCAGTCCTCCAGTAGCACTTTTCCACCAAAATAACTCTGCTTCTTGAACCGGTGCCGTTCGGGCTTATGAGAACCTCGGTGCTTTTTAGTGAACCAGCCCGCATTTTCACTAGTTTTAGTTGATCCAAGGATACATCATGGTGTATGGCATCAACAAAGCGGAATTATAAACAAAGATGGCGGAGCGCATCGACTACTTGCAAGCATTTGTGTTGTTGGTACAAATGTTTGTTTCACTTCACATGTCAAATCTAGAGCTACTTCTGGAAAGAAAAAGACGCTGAAGACTTCACTGCGCGATAGCTCCTTTTTAGATTCTCTGTAGTCCTTTTTTAGCTTCTTTAGCTTATTTATCACTCGCTCTCTTGAATGAATAAAACCTGCCCGAGCTAAATCCTCCACCAGCTCGCTGTAGAGTTTCTTCTTTCTAACACTCCCCTCAAGTTTCTCCTGAAACTCCGGAGAACACCAAATAGATAACAAAAACTGAGTTTCTTCAGTGGACCACTGTACGCTACGAGTCGCCGCCATCTTGCGTTGAGTGCGCAGGCACGTTTGGTTCGCACTGAAAAAACAAGTATTTTTTGGTTGCTGCTGCGAACGAACGTTCCTGGTTTGGGGCGGAATTTGTGTTGGTGGAAATGCGCCGAACGGTTCAAAATTAGGTTCGTGAACCAGAACGGTGCTGGTTGCGTTTTAGTGGAAAAGTGCTACAGGTGGACGATCATTTTTAATAAGACTGTTGATTGTAAAACATCCTTGTGCATTAGAAAGGTGCTACGTAAGTGTAACATTAATTATTTAATGAATATGATTCAAAGGATTCAACAGGACTCTGTTTACACAATAATAAAGTCTTACTGATGTGAAATCGGCTCCAAGTGCACCTTCAAAACAAGGAAAATTTGTCAAGTCTTTAAAATGTTGCATGTTTTTTTTTCCAATGATATTTAACCTTAAATGCCAACTGTTTTTCAAAAGCATCTGTGCTATGATGACAAAATATACTACAGAGTATAGAATGTGCAAAGGCAAGTTTTTTGGCCACATGATTACTGTAGGATGCCGTAATATATTACAAAAAAAGCTCCGTGAGCTGTAGAGAGTGCACACTGTAATCCAGCGTTGGGAACCGTATGAAATGTTTACTTAGCAGCTGAAGAAACAAGAGTTGCCATGTGTTTTAGGTTAAACGCACATTTCCGCGTTAAAGAGGTTTAATTGCAAAGCCTGGCGCTTTCTGCTTGGCATAGAGAAGCCCAGAAAGGCAGGCCAGAAAACCGCAAAGTGAAAATGATAACTAGCTCAGCGGCTCAACATGTGCTCTTAATCACACAGCGCAGACCTGCAAACAATTTCCACTACTTCCCATATGGACGAAGACAACAGGCCTGAAAGAAAATTTAAGATCAACACTTCGCCTATAAAGCTCAGTTTATGATTAGTTTAATGGATGTTTTGATGTGAAATATACTTTTTATACACTGCTGTCTTCCAACAAGGCACTCACAGTAAACGACGGCAAGGCTTTTTAATTCAATTTAGATTTTTAACAGGAATTCATTTCTACCTCTGTTTGGCTTCGGCTGGCTGGCACACGGCTGACGGAGAGAGCGGCCACACTGACTGGCACAGTTTAGGCTATAGAGTAACAGACTTTAGGACGGGGGGGATGGAGGGACACCGGGAGAAGTGGTGAGTCTGCAGTTTTGATCAACTTCAGAGGGGTGAGAGGTTCATATTTTTCTCTGGGATTTCTACAAGGCCAGATGCGTTCGCATATGCTTTCCTGCTGGATCCAGATGCTACATTCAAACACCCATGTGCTTAACAAGCTGTGGACATAAAACATCAGCTCTGCCGCGATTCCAAAGCACTTTTTGGCGCCTGCTAGGAGGAGATTTATCGTAGCATCATGAGATACAAAGTGAGTAGAGTTTCATTCAGGAGGTATGGAGATGTGTTTTTTAACAGGGAGCTCGTTCTAAACGCCAGCTCTTTCTTTCAGATGGATTGTAAGCATATGTCTTCAAAAGTGAAGAGGAGCGACGCAGTCGTGATGAGCACTCTGCTGAAAGATAATGACACCATGGCGCACTAAATTAGCGTGTGATAAGAAAAACACAACAGAGCTGACACCCGGCAGATAGCGACGATTATGTTTGGGTTCCATTAACATTTATTCAAGCTTCATTCCAGTGCTACTTTTTCTAGCCTACAAATCATTCTGCCCATATTTTTTACATTCTTCTGAGGAAGACGATGCAGTTTCAGTTCATTCATGGCTACACCTGACCTACATTCTCAAAAGTAAAGGTAGCTAAAGAGCATCGTCTCTAAAAGGTGACACAACCACAAGACTAGCACCCCTAACGAATGACGTGTAGCTCCACCCATGCCAGTGTTTTCAATGACAGAACAGCCCATTTTTAATGTCGTCTTAGCATCCACATTCAGATAGTTTCCTCTGTGCTAACTTTGGCACAGTTTCTGCCCAAGTCTTCAGAAATCTGTGCTTAAAACGTTATTTTATTACATCGTAAGAAGGAAGTGATCGACAGCCCTGGTAGCCAGGGTTGCCAGGTTTGCAGTTTTTTCACCTAATTAGGCTAGACTGTCAACCATATGTGACATCTTAGATTTTGGACTAATTTCAGCTTCTGAAGGGCAGGTTTCATGCAACTGGCAACCCTGGCCGCTGCAACTCTTCCTATCCGTTAGCCAGTCAGATAATAGTAGCATAATTAGAAGTACTGTACTCACACTAGTCCCTGTCAACAATCTCTCCAAATTTATTTTCTGGTCTCAACCAAGTCTATTTAAACAGTTCTTTAGCTTTTAACCCTTTTGCAGCCAAAATTCCACATAAACACTAAAACTAAACATAAACTAAACCCCGGAAACCTTTAAAGGGTCTATTTTTCATATATATAGATATTTGTGAGAGGAGCTTAAATAAGCAGACACATCTGAATCAGACAGCTGCACATTTTTTCCTTTATTCCATTATCATTCATATGATAATGACATGGTAATTCCGGACAGTCCATTGGTGGAATAGTGGCCGTGAAATGTGTGAAGACCCCTATCAAACAAAAGAGCGCTCACCTGAACAAAAGACCTCTCACCTCTTCTCATAAATATTCAATCTAGGAACCACTGAATGAGTGAAAACAGAGTGTCACCTCACATTAGTTAAGCTTTAGAAATAAAACCACATACAATGTCTAAAAACTGTAATGAGCAGTGTGTAGCCAACACCTCTGTTTATTTAGTTCTCAGCTCAAAAGTCGTTTCACAATATATCAGTACATCTTAAAACAGGTTTTTGGAAAGTAAGTTTAGAGCAGATTTAATCAGAATATAGATTTATGACACTTTTACCGTTTTGACTCTGTTGTTGCTGAATTTGTGCTGAATAAAAGCCTGTGTAACACTTTGGGGGAAAAAAATTAGATGTCTGTAATTTGTAAAAAAGTGAAGCATGTCAGACTACATCAGAGTGTCTGAAATGGCCTCAGACTCCAGAGGGTTAAGCTACGTGTGCTAATCAGATTGAGCTGACCAATTAATTGGCCTATCAGTAGTTCTAGGACACAACATGCTTTATGTGGACACTCTTGAAACTTTGAAAACGGCTAATTACACTTTTACCAAAAGTTGTTCTATGGCATGTCTCCAAAAAACTCTTCTTGGCACCTTTATTTTTAAGAGTGGATCCCAATTTAAAAGTTTCCAGCTTTCTAAAAGGCCCGAGAGCTTAAATAAGGTCCCCTGTCAACTGAAAATAGGTGAGGTGATGACGAGCGGGTCCTGTAGCTGTCCCTGGCAGACTTGCTTTAGCCTTCTGCTGATGCCCTTACATGCACTTTATTGGGTTCCTCCAATATACACTCAGCCGTGTTTATGCACACCTCTGATTTCAGCAGC
>BRDA01034536.1:0-10185 GCA_036984385.1 Crenuchus spilurus | reverse complement strand
GAGATATTAGTCCATAAACATCCTCAACAAACACTATTAATCACTAGAATAGCAGATATTAGTCCATAAACAACCTCAATTAACACTATTAATCACTAGAATAGGAGATATTATTCCATAAACAACCTCAATAAACACTATTAATCACTAGAATATGAGATATTAGTCCTTAAACAACCTCAATAAACACTATTAATGACTAGAATAGGAGATATTAGTCCATAAACAGCCTCAATATACAATATTAATCACTAGAATAGGAGATATTAGTCCATTAACAGCCTCAATAAACACTATTAATCACTAGAATAGGAGATATTAGTCCATAAACCTCAATTAACAGTAGTAATTACTAGAATAGAGATATTAGTCCATACATCTCCATAAATACCATTAAACACTAGGATAAATGAAAATAGTCTATGAACAATTAACATTAATTATTAAAGCACATTATTCATACTACATACTGCTAGTGAAGGACCACTGCACTGTTTCATTTTTATGATGGTCTTTATGAAGCTCTTCATGAGCTGAGGTTTCTTAGATGAACTCATCTGTACAATGCTGTGGCCCTCGGGGGTTTGATTTCAGTAACTGAGTACAAAGAGAAACTCTGATGACTGAGGAAAGATTGCAGCTACAAGTGAACGGGACCCTTGGCCTCTTTCTTTGCAGTGTATTTTGCATTAACTCTGGGGATCAGAGGTGCCGGACCTGTCTCTTTCTGAAAGAAGTTGTTTTTTCTTCTGGGTCTGTGGCCGTGGCCTTTCTCAGTGCTTCCCTGTGGTGTCCTGCCCTGCCAGCAGGGATTGGAGATGGGCTTGATGAACCGTTTTGGCTCCAGCCCAGAGGGAGGCAGTACTGAGCTCACCTCTGTTCCTCACCTCTGAGCTCTCCTGCTGCCGCTGGACTGACGAGATTGAGACTTTACCTCAAGTGGCTCCTGCATAGTACACTATGAAATAATAGCTTTTACAATCAAATGGAACTTTATTTAGTTAAAAAGGCCAAGTGGGTGCTGCCTATTGGACATATTGTGCACTATTTGAACTGCTTTGTGCACTATGTTTGGGAGTCATTGGGATTCATTACGCTGGTGACACTCCTCATGATACTTGGGTGGAATATGATGGGAATATGGGTTACTTAGTGGCACCAAAGTCCTGAAACTTCTGTATAAATATAATATAGTATATAATATAGTACAGTGAGGAAAATAAGTATTTGAACACCCGGCAAATTTGCAAGTTCTCCCACTTAGAAATCATGGAGGGGTCTGAAATGTTCATCTTGCATGTCCACTGTGAGAGACATAATCTAAATGAAAAAATCCGGAAATCACAATGTATGATTTTTTAAGAATTTATTTGTGTGTTACTGCTGCAAATAAGTACAGTTCTCAAGTAAATGTACTCCACTACTGTCCACCACTGTATATATGCTCCTTAGATGTTCCTGGCTGTATTTACCCACAAAGTTGCTCATACAACCCTACTATGTCAAAGGTTTGAATGCTATTTCTATTTTAGCCAGGAAACTGTATTATGTCTGAGTTGTGGCATAAGTTATGCTAAATTAAGGTTATATACACACCACCATCATTCCACAGTGGTATAGGGGCCAATGAATGTATTAAGTGTGGGCGAGAACTGGAACATTGCTTGTTTACTATCAGAGTACTTCAGTTGAAATGTATGTATGTCCAGTAAAGTCATTTTTGACCATTCTTATTGGTCCAAAAATTCTGGAATTCTACCCAGATGGCAGACAATTCTGGACCAAATATGGCCCAATTAAGGCACTTATAAGTCAGTTATGGCAATGATGAGTGTATTTTAGGCCAAAACTGGCCTGACTATATTGGATATGTTTAAAGTTTGGCAGGGCTTTTGAACTCTTGGACATGTGGCCCACATACAACCTAACTTGAATTATTTTAACTCCATTTCTATTTTGAGCCAAAACTGGCCCAAACATAACCAACCAATTATGATGTGTAGCTTAATTCAAGCTAATTGGAAGCTGTATTCAGTATATCATCATTCAACTGTGATATTTTGGCCAATGATAGTAGTAACAATGGACCAGAACCAGGCCATCACTAGTTTGTTATCAGGGTAATGTAGTTGAAATGTATGTGTGCTAATGTTATTTTGGGCTATTTGATTTGGTTCATTCATCATGAAATAATCACCAAAATGTAAAGAACAGTGTAAATAAAATAAAAATGAAAAGAATTGTTAGGAAGGCCTGCTGTTATGAAACCTCAATCAGTGAGGTCCAGTTTAGAGAATATTATAATCCCTCTCTCCTTTCTCCATTTTCCCCTTTTGTCCTGTCTCTCCCTTCCCCCATACCTGAGGAGGAAGATAAGAAAGCTTCAAAAGAGCATCAGCACATTGATTTCCACGCCATCAAGAGAGAAATCTCAGCCAATCAAAAGAAGAGTCCCACTGCAGGGACGAAATCAAAGACGGGGCTTTGTTTTCACTGTAGCTTGTAGCTGCTGGTCAGCTTTGGAAAATGAAGCTCATGGTACATGTAGATGTAATACTTCACACATCCAACCTGCATTAAAAGTGGGTTGAAAAAGGCAGATTGCTGTGTGTGCTGCATTTTAATCCAGCTTTACGGTGGTTTAATATGCCAGCTGGGTGGTATCACTTGTGAATTACAACAAGAGTGTACTTTTCTGTTCTACAAATCCTGGTAATTAAAAAAAAGTATATGCTGGTTTGATAGCAAAGGGGTGATGGTCTCCATTGAGCTTGAACTGAACTGTATTGGCTACAGTTTGGCCAGTTGTTAGCCGAAATAGAAATGAGGATATTTCCCATGGTATATGCATTACATCTGGCCCAGAGTTTAAAATCAATGACAAACCTTATACATGACTGCTACAGCTGAGTCAGTTTTGGCCCACAGTACACACAAACAATGCTAAAACTGGCCCATAAATGCCATAACTGGGCCATATTTGGTCTGCTATCTGGGTATAATTTGAGGAATATGGAAGAACATCCATGGAAATGCTGATGGATTGATTACTCTCCATGTTCAGAATCATTGAGTCAAGGAGATTGATGTTCTTTGGAATTATATCATAAAATAAAATAAAAACACTTCATTGTTTCAACTTTATTTTCATTGTGCAGAGTACAGCTACAAAACCAATGAAATGCAGAATACAGTATTATTTATATGTAATGTGCATGAACATGGCCATGTCAAGTGATGCTGAGGTTACAAATTGTACAGTTAAGGACAGTGGAATTGTAAGAGTGCACAGAGTACAAATGTAATGTGAGAGCAGCATGTGAAAAATGATAGTATGCAGAGTAAACAATATTTGACTGTATATATTACCAAGTCATGACCAGTACCAGTAAGTGAGATAAGACCTTTTGCTTCAGCCGTCCAGTCAGAAGAAGGCATTCAGTCACATCTCACTCCTGTCCACTGTGTATATATGCCTGTCCCTAAGCTCAGGTTGGCCACATCTAACTTAAATGGTTCAGCTAAGAGCAGATAGAAGACAATTCTAGACTAAATATGACACTTATGGCAGTGGTGAGTGTATTCTGGGCCCAAATATAGCCAGCGAACTGTATCATGTCTGAATTTTGCCCTAATTCAGGCTAAATTAAGGCCAGCATCATCATTCCACAGTGGTATTTGTACCAATGAAAGTAGTAAGTGTGGGCCAGAACCAGGCCATCACTTGTTTACTGTCAGAGTACTTCAGTTGAAATGTATGTATGTACAGTAAAGTCATTTTGGACCATTCCTGTTTGTCCATAAATGGTGGAATTCTACCCATACAGCAGACCTTTCTGGATCAAATATGGCCAAATAAGGCACTTATGAGCCAGTTATGACGATGTGTATTTCAGGCCAAAACTCAGTCCAGCTGTAGCAGTCATGTTAAAAGTTATATAACCAATTGGGGGCTGTATTCTCGCACCTAGATTTGCACAAAGTCACCACCATCATTGGGGTGATCGGTAACAGATTTCACCTACCGGTGGGACACTGCAGTCATTTACAGAACAGTTACCATACCACACTGAGATGCAGTTTGTAAGTACACTCTCAATGGTACAGCGGTAAAAGTCCACTAGTATTCTGATACACAGGTGAGCTTTCTTATGGCTCCACATGAAGATCCTGTTGCACTTTTTGACCAAATGTTTTAACTAATCTTTCAAGTAAATGTTCTATTATTGAAATTTAGCTGTGCAAGTTTTTTTTTTTTATTTAAAGAACCTCCACATCATATAAAGGTTCCAGATTACATAAAGGTTCAAGCTAAGAACCATGTAAGAGCACTTAAAAGTTCTGTTTGAGATCACCTTTCAACACATCTTAGGGATTTTCACACCCACACTATTTGGTCTGGTTAAAACAACTCTGGTTCATTTGCTCCCTTGGTGCGGTTTGTTTTGTCAGGTGTGAAAACAGTAATCAAACTCGGGTTTGGATCAAATGATCTGTACCAAGACCTGCGAGAGGAAGTAGTCTCGGTCCAGTCCCAAACAAACTCAGGTGCTTGTGGTGAGAATGTGATCCGACCTCTATTTGACCCAATTATGCTGTACTCCATAAGTTTGAGCTAAACTGAGAGCCGGTTAGTACAAAAACTACTGTACAGTGCATAGACTGTCTCATAGCAGATAAGTGAGGCTCTCAAGACAGTCAAACAGCAGAATGGTGGAGTGGCTCTGGACAGGTGAGTGTCATGCGGCAGCTGCGAGACAGTAGGTGTACGTTGGGCAGCAATGGCAGCAGGACAGTGACAGCTTTTGCTCTGCTGCTGCTGCTGCTCTAGTGTTTACTGCTCCTGCACCAAACAGCTCTGACCAATCAGAGACAATATGTTCATGTGGTTTGTGGGGGGCATTTTGGTGCTTTTAGGTTTATGCCTATGTGAAAACAAAGCAAATAGCAGAGGAAATGCTAAACAAACTCAGTCTGAATTGGACCAGAGAAATGAACTATAGTACTGGTGTGAAAACGCCCTTAGTCTTTTGCATCATTTCTACAGTCCGGCTGTGTTTAGATCATTACCTGCCATGTTCACAGGTACAAAGATGCTGTACACTGTAAAGGCTTTGTAGCATTGTTGTCCTGGCAACGTGGAACCGGGAGCCAACCCAGCGCGCTGGTCTTCATTTGCATGAAAGGACGAGTATAAAGACAAAGAAAGAAAGAAGCTTCAATCATGTTCATACACAACTGCACTAATAATGAATGGAATAATAATGACTGCAATGTATAGGACCTGGAAAGTCATTGTTGTTGTCAGCACACTGAGCATTGTCTGCAACAATGACTTTCAGTTTACAGCCATTTTCAGCTCTCATTGAAATAAATGAGACTCAGACTAAGAAGTGCCAATCTATAGTAAATTTTACTGATGATGGTAAGTCATTTAGGTGTATTGTTAAACATGTCAGTGCTGTGTCATGATGGAATTTTAGTGAAAGTCATATTTTCTGTGTAGTCTTTAACCCTCTGGAGTCTTCAGATTTCAGACACTCTGATGTTGACTGACATGACTTGTTTTTTTTTTTTTTTTTTTTTTTTTTTACAAATTACACACATCTAAATTTATTGTGATACAAAGGTTTTTTTTTTTTTTTAGCAAACTCAGCAACAACAGTCACAACAGTAAGAGTGTCATACATCTATATTTTGATTAAATCTGCTCTAAACTTATTCTCAGATGTGCTGATAAGTTGATATGAACAAAATGACACTTTGATACAATGTAAAGTTATAAAGTTGAGTTATTTTGAGGGAAGAATAAATTCACACTGTTATATAAGCTGCACACAGACTACTTTTCATTGTGTCAAATTGTCATTTTGTCAGTGTTGTCCCATGAAAAGATATACTTAAATATCTGCAGAAATGTGAGGGGTGTACTCACTTTTGTGATACACTGTAAGTAATTTCAGTTTTTTTCCCATAGATGGGTCCACCGACTCCAAAGGGTTAAGCAATCACCATTGGTATCACACTCCCCACTCCTCCAGCCTGTCCCATTTCCTCACGTGTCTATGTTTTCTTGTTCTGACGTTGCTTCCATTTTTGACCTTGACCTTGCTCTTGCACTTTTTTAATTTTTAGCTTAGCATAACTCTGTTCTTTAGAATAGCCTTAGCCTGTTCTTGTAGTCTTATCCTCTTCTTTAGCATAGCCTTAGTCTATTCCATAGCTTTCTTTTTCTGAACTTCACCTGTATTCCTGCTAACTCTCTGCCATGCACCCAGCCTGACAATTGGCTTCATCTATGGGCTAAGAACAGGCTTGTAGTATGTTTACAAGTGCTACATAACCACTGATTTTGTGTTCTGCCTTCATGAGTCATTGACTTTTTTTTCAAATTTGCTCTAATAGATTTATGTTCTCAACTAAACTTGATATGATTTAATTTATCATGGTTGTCCCCAGATGTTATTGTTATAAGATCCGAGTATTTCTGGTGGTTGAACTGGCCTTCTGGGAGACACCAACAAACTGCCCCCTCCTAACTGATGGTTGTAATGGGCTGGTCTAGACAAAAGTCTAAGATTTAATTATGATATCATCCAGCTCTGGTCATTGCTTTGGTATGTTCTAAAATTTCAAATATGGCACAAAATCATGTTAGCTTTATCACTTATAACAAATAAGTGAAGGTTCGGTTTTGGCCAACACTTGTGGTGTTGACTTTGTCTAAATCACAATGCCAGAATACAGCTTCAATTGAAGCAAAATCAAACCATAACTCAGGGATGATCCAGTTGGCTGGCTACAATCTGAGCCAGTTTTAGCCCAAAATATGAATTATTTTTAAAGATTCCACAATGGTAGTTTGTTCAAATACCATAGCAATCCTTAAACATGTCTACTAGAGTTGGGTCAATTTTGGCCCAAAATACACTCACCATTGCCATAACTGGCCTGTAAGTGCCTTTAATTGGGCGTAGTTGGTCCAGAATTGGGTGCTATCTTGAAGCATAGAAACACAGCAGACACAGTAATATTAAGCAATATGTTTAAACTCATTTTGTGAATTTAAGCACAGCAATTTTGCAGATTTCTAAAGTTCATTTTAGATTAAAGAGGCTTTGAAGTAGAAACGCTTTCTTGCTAAATGCAGGAGTAGCAAATGGAAAGTGTAAGATAATGAAGTGAGCCTAAGTGCTTAAGAAATAAGATAACCCAGAGTTCAGCCTGTCGTCAAAGGCAAGTTAAGTGCTGCAGTTAACTCACCATTGTCATTTTATTAGATAGACTTTCACCAATCTACATTAATTTTAAATTATTGAGGAACAATTTCCATCTTTATACCCAGTACTGTTGAAAATAACAAACATGTCTTCTTTAAGAGAGATCTGCAGATTCTACATACCTGAAGTGCTTAATCTATAAGAATTAATCTCAGTGTTCTTGTGTAGTTCCCAATGTAAAAGCAATCAGATGAACAATGCCAATGAGTTGGGCAATGGGCAAATGCTGACCTGCCTTTTCTTCAAGTACTGATCAAGAGTATATAAAGTATATTACAATGCTGAACTAACAGCCTCTGGGAAGACTTTACACAAGACGTAGGAACATTGCTGGGAGGTTTGGCTACATAAAGCCATGATAGGTCAGGTACCAATGGTAGATGTTTAATTCTGGGTCACAAACATCACTCAAATGTATCCCAAAATAATTCATTTAAACTAGAGGTTTCAGTGGAGATTCATTACTCCAACTCATCCCACAGATGTTCAATGGGTACACTCATTCAAAATATCTTAATTGATCTAGTTGGTTTCAGTGGTGGAGAATGATTAATGGAAGCCATCACAAAACTGTTCAGTAAAACTTCAACTTACCTCCACAGTGCTCAACTGGGATCCATTACTGTCATCCAAATGCCTTATCACTCCAATTCATTTCAAATCCATTGGATGGAGCTCTTTCACACTCATCCCAAAAGGTTTCAGTGAAGTTTCATTACTCCAGTTCTTCTAAAGGGGTTCAGTGGAGCCTTATCACTAAATGAACACAAAATGTGTAGAGCTTTGTTACATCTGCACATCCTAAAGATGTTCAGTAGAGTTTTACCACTACAACTCATCCCAATGACACTGGTTTGAGCCAATTATCCAACTCCTCAATAGGGTTCAGTAGAGCTTAATCAAAATGATCACAAAGGAGTTCAATGGAGTTGCATAACTTCAGTTCAGGGGTAAAGGGGATCAGTGAAGTTTAATGAATGGTATTAATCCCAAAATTTTTCAATAACTTTGTCACTTTAACTCATCTCAGAGGTCTTCAGTTGAGCTCCCTTATTCTCATCCAAAAGATTTCAAAGCAGTTCAATGATGTTTCATCACATCAGTTCATTTAAAGGGGTTCAGTGAAGCATGATCTCCAGAATTCATCCCAAAATTGTATAATTATACTGTAGAGTTTCATTGCTCCCACTCATGCCAAAGATGTTCAAATGGGCTTCATTACTCTCACCAATAGTCAATTTATAACTTTAACACATTTCAAAGGTGCTGGATTGAGCTCATCCAGTAGGGTTCAGCTTATCAATAGGGTTTAGTATAGCTTTATCATTCTAACTCACCCAAACAGATTTCAATGGAGTTTCATCACTTTAGTTCATCTAAAGGGGTTCAAGAGAGCCTGATCACTGGAACTCCAGCCATAAGTGTTCAGTAGCACTTCATCACTCCAACTCATCCCAATGACATTAGATGGATCCAATCATCCAACTCATTAATAAGGTTAAGTAGGGCCTTTTTCACTCCACCTCAACGTAATGGAGTTTAATAGAGATTCATCACGTCAGTTAATCTAAAGGAGTAGAGCATCATTGTTCCAATACATTCCAGGGTATTTCTAGTGTATTTCCACTGCTCGTTAGTCTCAATGTAATAAATTCAAGCCCAGCAGATTTGATTAACCATACAAAGATTTGGATGAGAACTACAAATAATACTGGACTGCTACAAGTAGAGGTTTAGAAAGGGCTAATTTTTTTTGTATTTATGATATAATATCAGTGTTTTCTCATATTACTGTCTTAATATATTAACTTGTACTTGCACATCGTACTAAGTATACTGTGCTATAGCAGTTGAAAGACACAGCATTAGCTCTTGTGTCACTGAGCAAAAGCAGCACCTGTGACTCTTTAGTCTTTTTCTGCTCCTTCACTTCATAAAGTCTCTACTGTACTGCAGACAGAAGCAGGATTAGGCCTCTGCAGTCATCCAGAGATGAAAGGAGATAAACCACTTAGATTGGCCACTGAATGAGTTTATATATTTATTTCTTTATAAGCCTCGCCGTCTGAAAGGGGGATTTAGCGGTTAAGCATTTATTACAGCTTCCCTTCCAAGAGGCAGCGTACTTGTGCAGAAGTTAATCTCTTTCTGAAGACTACGCTCTGTCTGCAGTCATTTTCCTGAACTCTCCAGCTTTACTACTCAACACTGAGGAATTAAACACCGGCGACGTGCCTCCATGAATCAACAGGAGAAAAGGGGATCAGGTCACGTTGAGCTCTCTTCGTTTTTTAGCTATATAATCTACCAACAATGCTCAAAGAAATTGTTTTCTGTGGAAAAGCTGTGACTTTAATGTGACCTTACGCTATTTGTCAGTGTAATAGGTTTAAGGATTTTGTACAAAAAGGTGACACTTTGTTCAAAAGGTTAAGACAAGGTTGGTATCATTACTTGGTTGTTTTTTAAACCAGAGCTATGAGGCTAATAATAATAACAAGTCAATTACAACTCTTGTTAGCCATATGGATAGTGTTTCTTCAGACCATCCTTTCCTTTGATTTGTTAATGCCAGTCATCAGCTGTCTCACTGTTAGCAGCTGGGATTGGTTTGGTGTAGTCATTGGACTACACACTCTGATTGGCTGTTCACCTTGGAGGGACAGGCTTCTTCTCCCTGATCTGTGCCAGTCAGGGGCGGGCTGGGGTTGAAATTCAGCCCGGGAGCTTGGTTTGGAGAGGCTTTTTATACGATCGTACAACTGACAAATCTTAATTTTAAAACAAGAGAGCTTTATTTGCGGTATTATAAACAGTTTTTCAACAGCATTAAAACAACTGTGTGTGTGTGTGTGTGTGTGTAATGACAAAGCAAAATCTAAAAATCAGTCAACAAAAGATCAAA